>WSXT02240927.1:0-15630 GCA_011762715.2 Neuroterus valhalla
GTTGCATAGGATTACGAAACATTACATTAATAGGACTGGAAATTCGGCATGGAATTGCATGAAATTCAATAGGATTGTTCAGGATTACGAAAGATTGCAATAAAAGGACTAGAAAATACTGCATGGGATTTCAAGAAATTTAATAGGATTTCATAGGATTGTGAAAGATTGCATAAATAGGACTGGAAAATACTGTATGGGATTACATGAAATTCAATAAGGTTGCATAGGATTACGAAACATTACATTAATAGGACTGGAAATTCGGCATGGAATTGCATGAAATTCAATAGGATTGATCAGGATTACGAAAGATTGCAATGATAGGACTAGAAAATACTGCATGGGGTTACATGAAATTCAATAAGGTTGCATAGGATTACGAAACATTGCATTTGGGACTAGAAAATACTGCATGGGATTACATGAAATTCAATAGGATTTCATAGGATCGCTAAGAATTAAATATATACGTTCGAAGAATATTCCATGAGATTGGATGAGATTGCATAGGATTGCAAAATATTCCACTGGATTGCATGGGATTGCAAGAGATTGCATAGAATTGAAAAATATTACATAGCATTGCAACAGATCTAATGCAATATTGCAGGAGATCGCATATGCATGATCGGAAAACATTGCACGAAATTCCGAAATATTCCATGGGGTTCAATTGAATTACAAGGGATTGTAAAGAATTGAAGGATACTGCATGAGATTTTAATCATCGTTTGATTTTATAATAAGATTACGAGACAATGCATTAGATTACAAGAGATCTGAAGAGATTACATCAGATTTTGAAGGATAGCATGGAATTACAGAAACTTGCACGAGATTTATAGAGATTGCATACATATGATGGAATAATATTGCATCAAAATTGAAAAATGTTATACATGGGATTGCATTGGATGAGAAGATTTGCAAAGGATTGGAGACATTTTATTATGAAACTACAAGTTCAAGATTTCAAACAGATTGCATGCGAAATTTCAGAATATTGCATAAAATTGCGATAGATTCTATGTGCTGGCATTGGATTGCAAAGGATTGTAAAGGATTAAAAGAGATTGAATGATATTGCATGATATTTTTATCTGTGCTTGAGATTCCATGAAATTTTAATATGGTAATATACAAAATTTCGATGACTTGTAGAGGATTAAATAGAATTACACAGAAAAGCACGAAATCCCATGGAGATTTTCCAGAATTTTAGAAAGATAGCATGAGGTGCTAAAGGATCGGATAAAATTGCATTAGATTTCATGGCATTTTGCCAAGAGCTTGCATTAGATTCTGCATGCTTGAATGGGATTTCATGCGATATTGTAGAAAATTGTATAAGAGATTCCACGGGATCTCATGATATTGCAAAAGATAGCTTATACATGATTGGTGATTATTGCAAGGGATTTAAAAATATTCTATGGGATTGAATCCAAGGGATTCTGGAGGATTGGAGGAGATTATATGGTATTGCATAATATTTTGATCAGTGACTGTGATTTCAAAAAATTTTATTATTGGATTACAAGAGAATCAGATTACACTAGGTTACAAGGGATTATGTAGAACTGCACGGAATTGCACGAGATTTAATAGACATTGCTCAGGATTTTGAAGAAATGGCATGAGGTTCCAAAGGCTTGAATGAGATCGCATGCGATTATTCATGTGACCCAAATATACTTCATGAGATTTCATTCAATGGACTTCGATTGAGTTTTGAAACAAGTGAAAATTACATGAAATTGCCTTGACCAGGACCAAATTATGATCTGAAAAAAAAGACTTGGCAAAAGTTAGGCGAAGCTAAAAAAAATGTTTGGTTTGGACAATGAATTAATTTTGTTTCTTTCTATGTAACAGAAGTTTTTGGTTGGTTCAACCAAATTTCCGTTAGTAAGGCGTAACTTTCTTTTACGGTTCCGAGTTAAGCTTTTCTGATGATTTTATTCGGGGAAGAGGATGAGATTAGGATGATGATGATTGAGACATCGCCCTCCTCCCACCCATATTTCCTCTCCCCTAACTCTACATCATTTCCTCTTGCCACCCCTTATTACCTACAACTTCTCTTTTACCAAAGTCTGTCTTTCATTCCCTTCCCCTCATTTCTTCCTAATCTTTTCATTTGATTATTATTAAGTGCTTTCGCAGAATTTTACAAGTTAAAATACCTCACGTGATCATTTTGGGTATCTCATTTACCATTCCTTGATAGCGGATGAAAAGAAAGGATAAGCAAAAAATCGAGTCAACGGAGGAAAGACCGAATTTAGATAAACCAAGTCGGCTTCTTATCTTTACGACCGTTTGTCTTGTGATTAACGAATGAAATGAGTATGAGATGGAAATCAGATGAGATTTATAAATAGACGTGAATTGTGTATTGAAGTATTGGTTACCTAAAAAGTGCAATATAGGGAAAGTCATATAGAAAAAACGCACGTGATAAAAATAGTGAGATTAAAATGTCAAAAATAAAAATGTTAGAAGGGGAAAGTGTGTGGCGGATAAAATATAACAGTACAGATTCCATAATTATGTAATTATCTGTTTCGCGATCCCTTATTTAAACAATAAGTTTCTCCAGACTAATTCAAACTGAGAATAATGCAGGCATTAGAGCTGATGCACCTTAACATACCACAAAAATTCAAAGCATAAGGCCTAATTTTACCTCCTTATCTATCTCTATCTCATTAAGTTCCTCCTTCTCCTCCTTCTCCTCCATCTTCTCCAATCTATCTTTTCCTCATTTATCTCCCCGTTCTCTCCCTTCTCCTTCTGATCTTCCTCGTCCTTCCCCTCCAATATCTTTTTTTCATCTTTTTTTACCTGACCTATCTCCTCTTTCTTCTCCCAATCCTGTTCTTCATCGATATCTTGTTTCCTTTTAAGATCAAACATCTTGTCCTTCACTTCCACATCACTATTCTGGGATTCAACATTCAATGCAAATCTTTTCTAAAATGAAAAACATATAGGTCAGAAAGAAAGATGGAAGTTTTAATTTCTTATCTCGAGAGATATATAAGGAAAGTTTTTCGTCCTCGGATGCGTGAGAAATGAGGTAATGCATTTCAATCCAAGAAGGAGTATTTCATCGGAATCATTCTTATATCATAACCAATCAACGAACACAAAAATCTCATTCTCACCGCGCACGGCTCGATAAGTTCACAATTTTGACGCAATTTTGGACTTGGGACTCTTCGAACACCATCTCCCTTATGATGAAAGAAGGTATTCCGGTCTCCAGTCGTGTACAGATCTACAAATTTTGCTGACATTTTGCGCACATTGCAGTTCACATCTTCAGGGCTAACCTGGAACTAAGATTTCAGAATATTTTGTTATTACATGTGTTATCTAAGATACCTTTAATTGGTCAAAGTCCCCACTGTGTGGACTGATCGAACCTGATTGGGTAACCTAGTCTTTTTCGAAAAAATCCAGGAGGACAGAGAGCCAATTTGGATTGGTATTATTTCCATTTACCCTATTGATGTTAATCAAAGAAAATATTTCGTGTTCCCATTCTGTATGCAAATTTAATAAAATCGCCGAGGTTTAAAGAAATTTGCAGCTAACTTTATCAAGGCTTACCTTAGAGTGAAGTTTTAGGTTGTGCTATTCTCATAATACAGTAACGTTCATTTCATACCAGTCATACCATGAAGTGCGAAAGATATGCTCTTATGTTCATTCTTATGGCATCTTCTCCCGTGCTCACAGTTCCCTATGACCCGGATGAAAAGGTCCTTACCGATATATTCTCTTCGATGTCTGGGACTTGCCAGCGAGCGTTGCCATGAATACTAGCGGAACCTAATTGGCCAATTGATTCTTTTTCGAAAAACCCAGAAGAAAGGAAAGTTACATCAGATTGGTATTATATGCATTGAACCTATTGATGTTATTATGATGTTTCAAGATTTTGATTGCTTCTTTATGTCTTCAAGGGAAAATATTGTTTGTTTGAGCGATGACAATTGTTTTGTTAAATAAAATGCTTCGTCCTGTTCTGCAATGATGCTCAGCTAATGCTGATCACGTGTAATTTTTCAGCACGATTTTACTCCATGTTCGAATATTTGTTTATACTCTCTCCCTGTTACGGGTTTGAGAGTTTCGGCATAACCCTCTCTCACGTGTGAGGGGGACCTATAGTTTAAGGTGGGTTCGGTACCACTGAGAGCAACAGCAACCTAATACTTAGAGAACTTGATGAACTCTAGAGGTACCGGGCTTACGACTCTCCGTGGCCCGCCGAAGCTCTTCCAGAATGCGAGGCGGGAATCGAACCCACCACCAGACAGCGTGGGTCCAAAGCTCATGCCCGATTTTACTCTCATGTTCTTTTAGGCTTTGGCCCACCGTTCTCTTGGTTTCTCCAGTATAGACTTTGTCACAAGAGCAAGAGAGTTTATATACGCTCGGACCACTGAAAAGCACCGTTTGTGTCTGTAGGGTTGTTCAGAAGTTTTCCTCTTTTTGCAAGTGGTTTGGATATGATTTTGATTTGATGTATGTTGCGAACTCTTTCTATTCGTTTTTTGAATTGTTGGATGTAGGGTAGGATGGTGATCGCCCTAGGCGCACCCAAACTTCTGAGCGGAACGAGCTGCGCTGTGGTTTGAATGTTGTGTTTTCTGATTATTATTCGGTTCTGTTTTGTGATACCTTGGATGTAGGGTATGGTGGTGGTTGTTTTCCTCTTTCTTTATCTAGTAGGCTGTATTGACTTGTTTCTCCTAGCGTATTTTCGTATTGCTTTATTGTTTCTTTGTTAGCGTAATTGGAATTGTAAGTTATCTTTATCTGTTATGGAGACAGCTCTGTGAACAAGGGAGTTGATGACCGACTCCTTTTGAGATGGGTGTTGATGAGAGGCGGCATGTAGGTATATGTTTGTATCAGTGGGTTTCTGTGAACTATAGGTTCTTATGTGTTATTAGATCTTCTGTAAACTAATACGTCCGATACGTTCAATTTCCAAGGTGAACTGGATATAAACATTTAATTGGTTAATGAATTCGGAAAACTTGTGCATTCATCCTGTCCATGTCTCCAGATGATAGAAGTGTTGTGAACTTAACGGCACCAGATTTCCAGTTTGAGCTGGGTTGTGTTGAAGAATTTATTTTCCAGATTCCCCATAAAGATGTCAAATATTACAGGTGAGATTCAAGATCCTATTGCTGCTCCTGAAGTTTGTTCTTAGAATGGTTATTGAGAGAGAAGTAGGAATTTTTGAGATAGAAATTTATGGGAGGTATGAGATGGGAGGGAGAATGTGCGAAGAATTTGATAACATAGATTGTCTCCGGGAATAATACTTTCTTGAAGAAAGATGCTACATCGAAACTCACAAGTATGTCTTGGGTTTGAATGTACACCTGGTGTACCTGTTTGAAAAAATCGAAAGAATTTTGGACGTGAGTAATATGGTTTCCTGTATTGGGTTGGGTTCTTGGATGAGGTAGCGTGCTTGGTTGTTAGCTGGTGATTTGATTGCGCTCACGATCGGTATAAGTGGAATGTTGTTTTTATGGATTTTTGGGAGTCCGTAAAATCTCGGAGAAATAGGATTAGTAGGTATCAATTTAGATATTGTTCCGTTGTCAAATTCAGAGTCATTTAAGAGGTTTTCCGTTTTACGGACTAATGTTTCAGTGAGGACTTTTTCGTTTTTTCTATATATCGTTAGTTAGAAGGTCCTTGATTTTGTTGTCGTGATCTTCTTCATCTGTTATTACTGTCATGTTGCCATCATCGGCAAGTGATACTTTTTAGCAAACTTTCTGGGGAAAATTTGAGCTTTGCGTAAGATGTTGGCCGTCCTCCGTCAAATGTCATTGGCTCGTTCGGGTGAAAGCGGTAAATATTGAGGATTATAAATTACTGATAATTTCTTCTTCTGGAACTTTGGAAGGAGCTATCGCAAAATATTATCATTTAGACAGGGCTGAAATCATTTTATTTCTGAGAGGTTAATTGAAGATGTTTTTTCTGTGTCTGTAAGTGTTGTGAGCTTTCCTGGAAGTTGTTTGTCTGATTTTGATTCTTAGCCTGCAGTGAGAAGTTCTTTAATCCGTTGGAATTGTTAAAATGATATGCGGTCCAATGTGGACCAAATGGTAGAAATCTCCATATTTTACAAATCAAAATGAATGCGCTTATTATTTCAAAAGATAGAAACTACGGACTAGGTTATTGGATGAGGTAAGTAAAACCGAAAGCAAACCTGAAGAAGTTGAACAAAAGTTATCACTGGACTTTATTCTTTACTGGGAACCATATCTTTTTCTGACCTTTTCTCCCGTTGATTTACTCTCACATCTTCTCCAATCGTTGTTTTGACGAAGTACATTATTGAATTCTCTAATTCTAACATATGAAGAATGAGGTTCCGCTGTCCTCATTTTCCTAGAAAACCAGAATATCTGATCTGAACGTATCAATTTGTTTTGCACAATAATGATACAAGAATGTAACATTATTCTGTTTCTTTACAATGACACAGATTTTCGTATCTACTGTATACCTTTGCAGCACATAGTAATTGCTAGCTGATCAATTTGATCAATGCGATCCGAAAATTGGATGATAATGACATGCAATGATTCCCTGCAGACAAATGATTTGCCATTTCATCAGCAAAGTGCGCATTGAAATAATCCGATTCCCAAAATCAATTGCCTGGCAATAATTTTTGATGAACTCTGAAATGTCAGTTGGCGTGCAATGAATGGCCGTCTACCTGCATATTTGAACTTGAGTTTATTACATTTTTATTCTGGATGAGAAGGTATTACTTATATGTAAAATTCTACTAGAAAAACTATGCGACATACAGGGAAACGTTAATAGAAAAATTTATTTATTGCAAAAAAATGTACAGATTTTGTTGAAACTATTTGTTTTATAAGATACTCAGTTTTTGTTCCAATCGTGAAAGATGTTACTTTAAGTAAAAAATTTATTCTTCAAGGAAATGTATGCAGAATGAAAAAAAAGTTAGATAGCGGGCAGATTCTTCTTGGTAGAACAAAATTCGTTTAAACTGAAAATTGAACTATTCCAATGTATTGTTAGAAATTTATATTATCTGACTTGGAAATTACCTGCTTCGCAAACTATGTGTCCCTTTGAATGAAAAAGTCAATAATTCCTTAATGTTGTCTTTCTGGAGTAAAAAATATTCCTAACATCGGAAATGATCTCTTTCGTAAATAATTTGTGTTTTTGGTTTGAACATTCATGTTTCTTCACACAATCTTCATCTTTCACTCAAAAATGCAATTGTTTTGTTGAATATTCAACTATTCTTCTATGTTGAAAATTCTTTTTTTTTCTTCATGATGATGCGAATGTTTGGTTGAATTTTGTTTGAAATTGATGTTTTCCGGTAAATATTGGTATGCATGTTTGAGTCGAGAATTCAAATTTTTAGGTTGAGAGTTTAAATTTAGTTAGAAGTTTTTGTATTTAAATCAAATCAGTTTTTTTGGTAGGTAGTTTATCTGCTCGGTTGGAAATTGAGAAGTTTTGGTTGGAAAATATCAAAAGATTTTATTCACCATTTTAGTTGAAAATTAATGTCTTCAACTGAAAAATTAAGTTATACACATTGATTTGAAATTTACCTATTAGGTGTAGCATTAAGCAATTTTTATGAAAAATCGTGTGTTCGTTTCGAAATTTGCTCTTTTTAGTGACAATTATTCTTTTTGGTCAAACATTCATGTTTCTTTTTCGAAACTCAATGCTTTGGTTAATTGTTTAATGATTGGTTGCAATTAACTTTAAAATTGATGGTTTTCGTTGAAAATTCATGTATTTTATTGAAAACGATCTTTTTTGGTCTCATTTCCTCACACAAAAATGCATACTCTTAGTTTGAAATCATTTCTGTATCTTCAAATCTGATTCTGTGAAAATTCGGTCTGCTTTGTCGAAAATTCAACTTTTTTGGTGTATAGTTCAAGTATTTGGTTAAAAATGCATATATTGCTTTAAAATTAAACTATTATGTTTTAAATGAGTAATTTCTGGTTCAATTCAACTTTTAAGATTTTAAATCGAAGTTTTGGTTTCAAATCTTACTGCTTGGTTGTAAGTGGAACTACTCTATTAGACATTTTTTAGTAGATAATTTATCATTTGAGTTAGCAATTCGTCATTCATTATGGTAGAAAATGATCCCTCTTGATTAAAAATCTATTTATTATCGCTGGAACTACTTAGCTCGCAAATACTTTTTTTGATTCCAACTTTATCATCTGAGTTCGAAATGCCTCGTTTTCATAGGCTATTAAAATTTTTCTTCAAGTATTTAAATTTGTTTCAGATAAAACTTCAACGAGTTTGTTAAAAGTTCATGCCTTTTGTTGAAAAATTATTCTTCGATTTGGAAACTAATTTTTTATAGTTGAAAAATCAACTGTTGGGTTCAAATTCATGTAAATTGTTGATATTTAATCTTCTCCAGCAGAAAATTTACAGTTTTTTTGGAGATAAATATTTTTTTCTGCGAATTTGACTCCTTTAGGAGATGATTTATCTTTTTATTGAGAATACATACACTCGGGTTCAAAATACAACCATTTCCCAGAAAATTCGCCTTGATGGCTCAAAAGTTCAAGAATGTGAAAGAGATTTGCTTTCTTCATTGCTTGAATAATTCATATTTCTTGGGATTTCAAGCCTTCTGTTGGAAATTCGCCTTTCTGGTTCAGATATTCATTTTTTTGGCGAATGGTGCAACTCTCTGTTCAGAACATTTCGTTTTTAATATTAGAACATTATCATAAAACTTATGGCGCAAGAAAAAACAAAATTTTTCAAATAAAAATTTACTTTTCGTCCAATTAGTTGAATTTTTCCTGGACGACCCTCCAGGTTCTAATGTTTATGGATCTATTATTTTTAGCAACAGTTCTTCTTGCTTGAGATGCTACGAGGGAAACATTGACATTCGACGTATCCATTAAATATAAATGTTGACTTCCAAAATATAATTTTGATATAAAATCCAAACAGTTTTGAACAACTGAGTATTTGAAGATGGAACTAGAACCTTGAGATTTTTGGTCATTCGGAACCTTTTTCAGAAAACTATAAAAAACCAACCACGTCTGAATAAGTTTGAATTATTCAATTTAGAGAGTGCGAATTGTAATAATTCATTAATTGGCAAGTGCGTCTTGTTTTGTAAGGTTACGAAACGTTTAATGTAATACGCTCGCGTGTCAGGGTATTTATCAGCTTTAACGAATGTGACTTAAGGCAATTATCGCAATTGCCTTTTAATGATTGAACTTTCAAGTCGGTTGAATATCGGTATATATCGGTATATATGGGTATATATAATGTACATATATATGTGTATATAAGGTTATATAGGCATTTGAGCTCGTGCTGAAACACTCTTGGAAACAATGGAAAAAGAGACATTGCGCGAGAGAGGCGCATTACACTCCTTGCGTAATTTATTTTACAAGTAATGTTCATCGGTCGGCAAATGTCATCGCGAATGTGTAACACCTGCCGAGATGGTTTAAAGGCGTGAGCATTGAACTGACATTAACGCCAGGATGTGGAAATACTGCTTTGATGGATGGATACATGGCAATTGAAAGACGGATCAGAGAAAGGTAACAACTGGAATGTCTAGAATTTTTCAATCAAATAGTCTCGCAGAAGTAACGCAAATATATATTATTCAAGTAAAACTTCTATAGGCGCGTTGTAAGCTGGCTGAACGGTGCCAACGAGCAGTGAAATGGTGGAAAAAGATAAAGTTGCCTCACACGCTACCTCGAAAAAACCATTTGAACTCCACCTTTTTCTATCGGACACCCCTAGATTTGACATTTGGTCTATATCGGATCGCATGCCATTTTACCGATCCCAACGGAGACAAACCTTGAGAACATGCATTATTTTACATTGAGGTACACCGCTTTATAATATGTTGTTAATTTTGAATAGCATAACCAGAAAAATGCTTACCTTCACGGAAAGAAATTTTTGATAGCTGCTGCATTCATAGTAGTAGGGCAGCGCAACCAAGGCATGAAAGCAGCAGCAGCACCAATTTCGGGAACGCGTATGTCCCATAAGGTTAGTTTATCTGTTTCTAAGGCGAAAGTTGCCTCACACTGTGATTGCAGCGTTCTCTGACAGGGAGAACAATTGTCATAAACAGAAGGCGGATTAGAGTACTACAGTTTGGCGCAACGAAGTTACTTGTAAGTGCCGCTGTTGTACCAAATTTCTTTCCGTGTTGGAAGTTCCATGCTTCGGATGCAACTTATTCGACTTTTTGTGAGAACTATGAAAAACTTTCAGCACTTTCAAAAACGTTACACGCTAGCTTATAGATTTCGCTAGACAAATACTTAAATAAAAACCAGATGGTTCAACCTTGACTAGGGTCCAACTTTGACAACCTTCCCCTACAGTAAAAAACATCCCTTGTAATTTTAGCAATGAAATGACTTCAGTCTTGTCCTAAGGATAATATTTTTCAGTAGTTCCTTACAGAACCTCGAAAGAAGAAAGCATCAGTGATTGGGAATCAACAATATATACTCTCTTATCCGAAAAAGCAAATGACACACAGCGTAGGATGGCCAACATCTTGCCGCCTTTCGCAAGCCCAACTTCTCACCTGGAACTTATCAACACCAGAGAAAACCACATAGCATCACCTGCAAACAAAGAGAACGCAACAGTTATTATGAATAAAGATAACCACAACGAGGAAATTAATGACCTTTTGACTGACAATACAAGTCCCCACGAAAACAATAGTCAGCACAAGAAAGACCCTTCTAACAGACTCTGAACTTTAAAACATAACAATATCTAAATTGATGCCTACTAATCCCATCCCTCTGAGACTATACGGACTCTCAAAAATACACAAAAACAACATTCCACTCATACCAATCATCAGCGCAATAAACTTATCAACTTATAACCTAGCACGCTTCCCCAGCATCAAGCTGAATCCTTACACACGTAACTCCATCACCTTCGTCCAAAACTCTTTTGACTACGTGAAAAAATGTAACAGATTCACATTCAACGCCAAGACATCCTATTAAGCTTCGACGCTTCGTCTCATTGATACTTACTTCTCTTTCAATAACCAATCCTACGAACAAACCTCAGGAGCAGCATTGGGATCCCAGATAATCCCTGTAATAGCTTACATCTTTATGAAACATCTAGGAAATAGAATTTCAACTAATCCAAGCCTGAACCGAAATTTTGGTGCTGTTACATTGACGACAGTTTTGTCATCTGGAGACATGGACACGCTAATATCCAGTTCACCACAGAAATTGAACAAAACGGACAATTGTTTTTCTTGGATGTACTGGTTTGAAAAATACTGATAACACAGAAGTTAACACTGAACACTAAAGTTAACAGAAAGCCCACTAATACAAACAGATCCCTACATGCTTCCTCCCAACACCACCCATCTGAAAAGCAATCGGTAATCAACTCCCTTGTACACAGAGCTGTCTGGTCTCAGATTCAAGAAATAATTATTTTTACGGCTATGCAGGAGAATGCCGAAAACTGATAAATTCCAGGTGCCGATTTATTCTGGGTAGACAGCAGTACCCGAGTTGGACCGCAGAAGCGTCACTGTACTGATAGTCGTGCCTCCTCTGGACAAGTTTTCATTCAGTCTTTCCGATGAAATATGTCCTTTATTTTGAAACATCTGTACAAACAGTCCTGAAACAAGGTACATTAATATCATATACCCGAAGAAGCTTTGTCAAAAGATGATTTACAATTTTATCGAACACGACAGCAGTCGCGTGCATAGGTACTCTTAACTGAATGGATCTCAGCGGAAAATGGACGATGGAAGACAAAGTGAAGGAGAAAATTTTAAGGAACCTACTAAGAATGAAGAAGCGGAACGGAAAGTTAAGCTTTCACCAATTATCATCAAAGATCAAATTAAAAACAACCCTTAGTGTATAAGGAATATCATGGACTCATCAACAATGAAGCATACCGGAATGGAGGGTTCTCCAGACAAACTCAGTATACGGTGTTCATCTCAGCTGGATTATCTAGCACTACAGTAAAACTGGAAGGCGGGAGAAGAGGCCTTCTATACTTACACTCCGAAATGCAGTTGTTCGAAGCACATTCTGGCTAGGAGTCTGCCCAACGTTTCAACTCCAGAAATGATAGACGATCTCGCAAGGCTAGAAGTGTAGAATAACAAATGTAGAAAATTGGATACATACGCTCAGTGAAAGTAAAGTAGAGAAAATATAAGAACTCCAGACTAGTAACGTAGTGCCATAATTACCAGTTGTTCGGACATAGCATCTTATACTGCCAAGAGGAATCAATGTGTCTCAAGTGTAACGAAGATTATTTGACAGCAAATTGTAACAAAACAACGGTAATTTACTAGAATCCTGAAACTGTGTTGATTGTTGTTGTTCCATCCAACTTCTCAAAATCTCCAGTATACCTGAAGCATCTGGGAGAAGTCCAGCAAAGAAGGACTGCCAACAAAATAAAAGCTAACAAGGTTTGGCCTAGAATAAAAAAACCACAACCACATAACAGAGACTGCTGCTAGGCAATCATCGCGAATTTCCACGTCTTAGAACGAGTGATGCTCTTGCTCAAATCACTGCCGAGGCGGCGGCTACAACAACTGATTGGACATCATGAAGAAAAGCTGCAGAACACTCAGTCGGGTGACTCCATGAACTGCAGAGTCTGTCGCAGGAAATTTACAAATTGAACAAAGTCTTTGATCTAAGGCAGGAGCCGGTTGCCAACCGAGGAAGGAGTGGAATGGGCTTAACTTTACGGTTCCGATGGGATGCTGCGCCAGAGTCCATCAATCCGTGATCATGACTGTGCTGCAGCGCACAGTGTCTGCTCGGATAGCAGATCAGCGCCACATTGATTTTTCTGATATCTTCCAAATTTCTAGTAAAGCTATCATATATGGTGATATAAACGCTCAAAATACGGCTTGGAAGCGCGGAACTAATAATGCGAATTCCAGATCATTCATGACTATACTCTTAAGAATTTGCCTAACATTAACTATTCAGATTAATGGATTTGAATACTTTTATTGATATTTGATACCAGAAAAATTTGAATTTGTTGAGAACAGGAATAGAGTCCATCAACTTCTAAGAGTAACTGATAACATAAGTACAAACTTAAATTTAAATAAATGTACAGCTCTACTAATGTCACATCTATTCAAGGCGTTTGATACAGTCTGACACAGAGGACTTATACATAATGTATCTCACCTCGACTATATATTCAACATTTTGCGAAATTATCCAAATAATATAACTTTTTTCTCAACTACCAATAGAGTGTCTTAACTGGAAGAAAAATAATATCACTTTTGCTATAGCACGTTGCAGCCAGACATGTACTGTATACGCCCGTTGCTGTTCGATTGCTTGCTTGGCATCAGCGAAGCATAACGTGTGGCTCATGGATTTACGTCACATGTAGTGCTCTCAACGACAACAGAGGAGAGTTTTGATTTTTTTCTGACAAAATTTCAAGACTTCATAAAGGGGGCTGCACTTCCAGTGGTTGCACTTATTACCCCACTTTATTTCCATTGAGAGTATGGGATAAGGGGATTATTATGATTATAATAATTATTATTATGATATCACTATTGAACCATTAGGTCGAGTCCCTTCCGGGGCAAGCGTAACTCGTGCCGTTCCAGTCTCGTTGTATTACTGGGAAACGAGGAATTGATATGGACAGATTGAGGAATAGAATTGTCTTGGAATCGTTTGAGGGAAGGATGTATAAGAGAAGGAAACATGATAGGTATTTGATATGATTTAGGATTTATCGCATGTTTTTTGCGATCAGAAAAAATCCTTATTTCATTTTTGATCTTGATTTTACAGTCTGATCCTTTGCTTGAGACGCAGCATTTTTAGTAATGGGCACTTTCATTGTGTTGTGAAGCAGAATAAGCATACACGAGGCAGCTTTCTGATATTGAACATTTCCGAGTACGCTTCTGTTTTCTCGGAAACAGTTACGCGTACTTCGTCATTCCACCAAGCATCACCAGACCTTCTTCCTATAGAAGCAGCACCACATGCTTCCGATGCACTGTTGAAGATGCCATCTCACAGTATAATCTATTCAGCCTCTACCTTCTTGTTCCTGATCTCTGTCTTCGAATCTTCTTTGCGATGCCTCAAATATTTATTCCGCTATAACGAAGTCGATCATACTATGGCTTTCGCCTCTGCACCAAGTATACATGTGTATCATTTTGTGCCTGAACCCAGTGTCTGTGACAAGCAATCTCTTTTCTAAGCATAAACTTATCAATTTATTCCCATTATCTTCTATTTTGGGTCTCCGAAATGACCAAGTACTCTGTCAGTACCTTCGCGTTTCACATCAACCCAACCGTTCATGTCTCCGAGTAATTTTATTCTTTCGCCTGTATCACATGTTTCTATTATGTCATTCAATGAGTCTCGGAAGGTTTCTCTTGTCTCTTTACTGTCACCATCAACATGAGCATTTATTGCTACAATAAACAGCCTTCTGATTCCTACTTTCAGTCTAACCCATAATAATCTATGAGATACACAGTGATACTTTTTGACGCATTTTTCCCTTTCATTCATAATTTAACCGTTTCTTCGGCTACCGTGTAATTTATTGTCTACTCCTGACCAAATTTCGAGACCACTCTCTACCTTATCAATCTCACATCCTTTTTTGTTTGTTTCCGGTACACACAGAATATCTAGCCTTCTTATGCGCATAGTATCCCGCAATTCCTTTTCCTTGAGATCATTTACACCTTTAGTATTTACATACACTCAGTCTTCATTCATCACCTGAGACTTTTCCGGAGGCTTGCGGTCCGTTAATAAGAAAGTCTGTCTACATTCTGAAACTCTGTAAAAATGTGTCATTTGAATTTTGTATGAAGGAAGAATACCGCCTGGCTCATGGACTTATGTCACATATTTGTAATTCATTTTTTTTTTCAATATATAAACGGCGAAACCATGAAAGTCCATCAGGACAAATCTTTCAGGAGAAGGAAAAAACCTTCTCAAAAAGCGAATTATTAGAAGAAAGAAAAAATGAAAAAGTGAATTCAAGATTTGATGGAGCTCTACAGATCACAATAAACAGAATTTTGAAAAAGTTAATACTTTTCGAGAAAAATAACTGCACAAATCGCCTGCGGTCAAAACCGTGTAAGGTCATCCAAATTTTTTTTCTTTTTTTTGACCCAGCTTAGCATGAAACGTATGTTTAAATCTTTAAAAACATATTCGGAGACGAATAGAAGGCTGAAAAGTGAAAAAAAGTTGGAAAAATCGTTCCTTTGGAAAAAAATCTGCCCGCTTCGCGGGCACATTCTCATCACGCGCTTCGCGCGCAGCTCGCTTTGCTCGCAAGTATCAGCGCGCCTAGGGCGCGCGTCCGTAGGATCTCGCGCTTCGCGATCGGGTATTTGTGTCTCGTAATCGGAATGCTTTTGCTATTGTTCATTTCAATAGAAAGGCAGATTTGAAAGTGAAT
>WSXT02240938.1:0-37993 GCA_011762715.2 Neuroterus valhalla
CCAAGTAACATTGGGATGGTTTCAGTTTGGAATGCCGAACTGGTTTTCAGAGAATTGAAAACTATTCGGCTCAGTTCAAAAATCCAAGTAGACAATTCAATGGTTTCAATTTGGATTGCCGAGCTGATTTGTCAAGCGGCCGCCCGTACAGAACCAAAAATCATTAACAATTACTGTGAAAAAAGAATTCCACTGGAACTCACGCTTTCTTTACAGATACATTATCAACATGCTCATAATTATCGAGTACTTAGGATTTTCAACGCATTTTTAACAAATAAGATTCGCACGCTCGCACGCCGGAGGGAATCGAACCTACGCATAAACTTACACAACCAACGCTCGCTAGTCGAGAGCCTTAACCACTACACTATCAGGCCAGCTGGATTAATTATGGAAAACAGGGATGCATTTCGCTGCACGTTAATACTTTGAATAATTACTTTCTACTTGTTATTAATCTCCTTCCGAGGTACTCGCCTAGGTATGGGTATAGTGAACAACCTTATTACTCAGAAACAGGAAGTGTATCCGGCTGCGCACTAGGTAGTCAAAATAATATTCTACAAAGTTTTCCTCAAATCGATATCCAAAGTGACCACAATTAACCTCGAAAGTGATGACGATGGTCACCGTGCATTTGCTTTGCACTAGGTGTTCAAAATGATATGCTACAAGTAGTTTTCTACTAATTGATATCCAAAGTGACCAAAATTAACCACGAAAGTGATGACGATGGTCACCGTGCATTTTGCTTTGCAGTAGGTGTCCAAAATGATATTCTACAGGAAGTTTTCCTCAAATCGGTATCCAAAGTGACTACAATTAACCTCGAAAGTGATGACGATGGTCACCGTGCATTTTGCTTTGCACTAGGTGTTCAAAATGATATTCTACAAGTAGTTTTCTACTAATTGATATCCAAAGTGACCAAAATTAACCTCGAAAGTGATGACGATGTTCTTTGTGCATCTGGCTTTGAACTGAGTGTCCGAAATGATATTCTACAGGAAGTTTCCCTCAAATCGATATCCAAAGTGACCAACAATAACCTCAAAGGTAGTGACGATGTTCACCGTGCATTTTGCTTTGCACTAAGAAATCCAATTCCGAAATCCAATTAGATGACACTCTATAAAATCCGGTTTGAACCAGATTGACGGAGGAACTTAGTGCAAGATTTGAAAAGTATAAATTGGAAATCCGAACTGAGAACGATGTAAAATGAGTTCGGGAATCAGAATTGATGACAGTTATAGGAAATCCAAACTACAACTGGTTGAACATGAATTTGGAAATCCAATTAGATTACACTCCATGTTATCCGTTTTTAACCGCATTGACGTAGGAACTGGGTTCGAAATTTGAAAAATTTAATTTGCAAATCCGAACTGAGACTAATTAAAAATGAACTTGGAAATCCGAAATTATGATGGTTATGGAAAATCCGAACTGAAACTTGTTGAAAATGAATTTGGAATTCCGATTAAAGTTGGTAATGTCCACATTGAACCGGATTGGCGTAAAAACTTATTCCGAAACTTCAAAAGTTCAATTCAGAAAACCAAACGGAAGCTTCTTTAAAATGAATTCGGAAATCTAATTAGATAACACTTTATAAAATCCGGTTTGAACCAGATTGACGTAGGAACTTAGTGCACGATTTGAAAAGTTTAAATTGGAAATCCGAACTGAGACCATTTCAAAATGAGCTTGGAAATCCAAATTGATGACAGCTATGGAAAATTCAAACTGAAATTGGTTGGAAATGAACCCGGAAATCCGACTAGCATGCAGGTAAGTTATGTCCAGATTGAACCTGATAGACTTTCTCATCGGCAATTTTTTTCAATTCGGCAGCCGGATTGAACCTAAGCGGTCCTTACGCAGTAGGTCCACGACGTGCTTACTCTAATATATTTCAAGGGGTACCTAAAGATCGTGTCAATGAAAGATCAGCGACTCCAAGAGGACGTGGCAAGAACTATAGCCCATGGCAACGATCTCCGCGTCCCCCTCCACTCCCTTCCCTCTATCCCATGATGGCAAGGCGCGAAGTTTAAAAATATATGAGAACCACTCAAAGAATCCAATCGATTGAATCACGAAAAAACATGATGAATGCAAAAGTAGAGATTAAAGAACAATTTTCATCAATTTTGTACTTCTACATTCAACATGTTTCTTTGAAATTGAATCGTCTCGATTACTAGAATGCCTCCCGTATATCCTGGAATTAAATCAAAATAAGAATGCAGTTATTTTATGAACTGCAGATAAGGACGTTCTTATCCGAATATTTCTCCTTGAAAGCTAATAAGTGACCACTGAAAAAAGCACTGTAGTATTTTTGATCCCAAATTCTTCTCTTTTGGTAAAAAAATATTGTAATATTCCTTACTATTTCCCAAAAAATTCGTCTTTATTTGGTTGAGGATTAATGCTCTAATTTTCCATTTATTGACATTCTTATTTTATTGAAAATTTATATCCTCGGTTTTGAAAAATCCGAAAATTTGGTTGAAAATGTGATTATTCCTCAAAATCTCGGAAAGTTTTTTGTAAAGTAATCTTATTTGTTGTTTCGTTCAAACTTGGTCTTTTTTATGAGTAACCCCTCCTTCTTCAAATGACGAGATTCTATGGATCGAAAATTCAAGGTCTCCTAAAATGCACGTCTTTTTAGTTTGAAATTGATCGCTTTTAGTTAAAATTGAACTATTTTGGTGACAAGCTGCCTGTTTCGACTCTGGTTGAAAATTCTTCAATCCCCGTAGAAAATGCAATTTTATTCGAAAAGATTCGTTTGATTGGCCTAAAAATTTTACAAATATGATTCAAGTTCGTTTTTGTTTTTGACTGAACAATCTTCACTCGCTGAAAGATTAACTCTTTTGTAGATCCCAAGACCTAAGAGCACTGGCTACATCTCCTGAAAAAAAAATTATTACGAGAAAGAGCGCATTGTAGAGAACAGCAATTCTTTCTATGACTTATATAGACAAGTTTTACCTGAATTTAATTGACTTCATCTCAAGAGGGTCGAGAAAGTATCAGGTTTCCTCAAGAAGGGTAAATTGACATTAATATTCATCATGCAAAAACTGCTCATGGAACCTCAGTTTCAGGTTTTTTTCTGAAAACGGAAACACAATATGAATGTTTGCATCTGATTTAAGAATGATTTGTTCAGTTTATTACGCGAAATATATTTCTTAATGACAAACAAACAAACTTAGTATTCTTCAAAGTCACATTGGTGAAGAATAATACATTACGCCCGAATTTCGAATATTACAGAAGTAATGAGGACAATGAGACTTATTTTTCTGTCGCGTGTGCTGTTTTTATATGATTGAAGATCATTTTCCTACACTTTCAAAGTTGATTGATTGATTGATTCGATGTGTCCTGAGGGTTAACATTTTCCTCGAACCTCTCCACCATTCTTTTACACACCCTACCACTACCTTAGTAGTAAGTAAGGGGGACCTACAACTTAAGGTGGGTTCCGGACCACCAAGTTCACCAGCCCCAAGTACTTAGAGTAACCTTTTTCTCAAGAGGTGCCGGCACCACGTCTCTCCGGAGATGAACACCCCCCTGCTAGTCAAGTATTCACCGCGTGGGCCGCCGAAGCTCTTCCAGAGTGCAAGGCGGGAATCGAACCCACAACCAGCCGGCGTGGGTCCAAAGCGCATGCCTTAGCCCCCACGACCAACTGATTACCCACTTTTAAAATTTCTTATACATTTAGAACATGAAAAATTGTATTTTCAAATAATTAAGAATGAGAACTAGGTAAATCTCATTTCGTTTTTTAACTTCCCATCTGAAGATTTTGTTTTATGTTTGAATGTAACAAAAGTATAGCTTTCAAGGACCATAAGCTTCCAATTTTTTCGGAATTGTATATTTTCATCCTAGAACAAGAAATATTTTTTGTTTCTCCTATGAAATTTCATTTTTGAGCCTTATCTAGTTGCCATCCTCAGTGCCCCACATATTTTATTATTTCCCTCATAACTTCGAATGGGAAAATATATTTTATAGTAAAAATGTTTTTATGTTAGATTTACTTTTTATAGTTCTCAAGCTTATATTATAGCAATATTGAAATTTATTTATAAGTGAAATTTAACAACAATCTTTTTCAATAAAAAACAAGTACATATATACTTTATCTTACTACCTCAAATTTGTTTAAATATTACTCACAGGCAAAATGCTTTTTCGGTTATGTTTACTTTTTTCCAAATCAAATACATACTTACTTTGACATAAATATAATGATAATAAGTACTTACACAAATTATTATTCACTGTAGCTGCAAGAAGTATTAGTATTTTGTTTGACGCACTTGGATTTATGCTGGTGTACCAAAACTTGAACATAATCAAAATCAATCATCGATCAAATGCCAAGTCTGTTAGATTCGTCTGAATGCGTCTGCTCAAGTATATTTTGAATTATGAACTCACACGAGCGCCGCCTAGGGGACGTAACAACTGCTATTATCCTTTCGCCACTTGGCCTATTGGAGTGAGCACACCGTGAGTAGGTCTACACATCGACATATACAAATGGACCGATAACGCTGTAGGGAGAATGGAATGGGGTTTAGAAAGAGAGAAAAACATCGGAGCCGTCGGTCGTCCCTTATCTATTCCAGAACTGTCTCAAGTGGATCAGAGGCCCCGCACAGTGCCTAAATACTCCATTAGGTTAATTTTGTATGTAAACTATTATAAAGAATAGACTTTGAATTTGAAGTTATAATTAATTGAAAATTCAAAAACATTCTTGCAAAATATCCTGCTTCATTCACCTTTTAAAAAAAAATTGGTAACCTTAAATTCTTCTTGCGATTTGACTAAAAGTGCTCTCATAATATTCCTTTGGTGGGAAATAAACTTAT
Organism: Neuroterus valhalla; assembly: GCA_011762715.2. NCBI lineage: Eukaryota > Metazoa > Arthropoda > Insecta > Hymenoptera > Cynipidae > Neuroterus > Neuroterus valhalla. The sequence goes on from WSXT02240938.1 coordinate 4,920, forward strand.
AAAAGAACATTATTATAAATGAATTTAAGGTTTTGAGTAAAGGTAAAAATATTTTTGTTTAACATGTGGATGAAAACTTATATGCACAAAGAACTATCTTGCACAGTTCTCGGAGTCTCGGACTCATTTTAAGGAACCAAAAATATTGTAAAAAGTGTCCGATATCTTAAAAATAGTGTCATAACATTTTTCAAATAATTGAAATGATGAGTAGTATCAAATCAACCTAACATTAAAATAACATTAAAATGCACTTGACAATGCTTCTATGAGGTAAAAAATAATAATTTGTATCAGATAGGTAAATATTTCGAGGTTGCGTTTCTGTTGTGACATTTTTTATTCTACTATTTAATAACTATACTTACGTATCGAAACATGAACCTGTATATACGTCTTGATAGCGCTTACAAACCACACAGGCTTTTACCATTTTTGATTATAATTTACGATAAATTAAATAGAATAATAAACTTTGACATACACAACAAACGTCACATTTTTGGGGCATTCGCGATATGAGGCACGATCCTGTGCTTCATTAGGCTCCACCCATCGAAAATGCTCTCGACCAATCAGCTTTATTTAGAAAGAGACACGGTCACGGCTCAAATGTTTTCTCTCTCTCTCCCTCTCTACATCCCGTTTTAATGCTCCGCACAGCGTGATCGGTCCATTCCTATATGTCGATGGGTCCACATGCCAAGGTGGGGATCACTGCCAGCCCCCATCCCTAGTGGTGTCTTCAGTTCCCGCCGCATTCTCTAATGTCGCTTCCGTCGCCTCCCCACCTTGCGCCTCCGCCGCTTTCTTCATGGCTACTATAACCTTAATTTTTCCAGCTTCTTATTTTCACACACTAACTTCCTAATCCCCATTTTAATACTGCTATCAACTATTACTTCTATGTCAGTTTTTGATACTTCTTAACACTTTTTCAACTGCTGAACTTCACTAGCCATCACCATTTGTTTAACACCACGTGAAATCTCTCTTGCTGAGACGAAACCCGTGAAAGTTTTACCTCCTCATCGTGAACATTCCTCAAACTGCTTTTCCAAATGTCTATTCTGAATTTTATCTGAAAATGGTTTTTAAAAATGCAAAATGGCGTGTGAAACCCACAGGCATGGGCGCAACTAGACATTTTTGGGCCCAGGGCAAAAAAATTCTGGTGGACCTTCTTCTTAAATCTTTCATTTAAATTCCCACACCCGCGCGCGGACCCCGTGAATGCGGGGCCCGGCGCACATTGCCCCGGTTCCCCCCCCCCCCCCTTGATTGCGTCCCTGCCCACGGGTGTGTGACGTGTAACTCTAGTACCGACGTAATAACGCAAACTTCACACTACTGTGCTTGATGATTTTACTCTTTTAAGTTATAAAACAAAGGAAGGGAAAATTTTTTTTGAGAGAGGATTGTAGTTATAAGGAGTAAAATCATTAGGCACAGTTTTGTCAACTCTGAATTGTTCTGTCGTTGCTTTAGCTTCGATCTGAACGCGCGTGTTTTCCACACGCAAATTTTGTCCTTTCAAATTCATATGAAGTTGATTAATGTGTATCAAAACATTTGCATGCAATCCATACCGGCTAAACGTGCTTTTTCTAATATAAAGCACGACGTCCCTTGCGTGCTTACGTACTTCATCGTCGGAACAGAGCAAGGCATGTGTTTTAATACAAGCCACGCCTTCTAGGGCCCACCAAAACTACGTCAGACTTCGAGGAGGAGGGAAGGGGGAGGTTGACAGCTTTTCTGCCAATTTTCACGTGAGTGAAGGGAGGACGGAGGGACATTGAATGTGAAATCGCACATAAAACATATAAATTTCAGGAGCAATCTCCCTGAATGCCTCAAAGAATAAAGATATCTTCAACTCTCATTTTCTTCTACTCTCAACTCCCTCCTTCTATTCTTCTTTCTTCTCTCAAATCCCTCCCTCTCTTAACTCTCTTTTTATGTTATTTTCCTAATTCTATCCTCCGTATATTATCCTCTCTTTACCTTACCTACTCCCCTACTTCTATTCTCCTTTCCTTCTCTTATTTTTTACTCCCTCTAACTTTCAACTCTCTTTTCTTATCGTCTCCTCCTCTCAACTCTTTTTCTCTCTTAACTCTCTTGTTCTCTTTTTATCTCATTTTCTTAACCCTCTTCTTCTCATATATTTTGTCGATATTCCGTTTTTCTCGTTCAAAATTTATTTTTTCGATTGAGATTTTTCGATTCTGTGTTTCATTAAAATCTTCCTTGGTAGAACTTAAAACTCTTTGGCTGAAAATCTAACTGACTTTGCAGAGAATCCAATTAGTTCGTAGAAAAATATTTTTGTGTCAGAAATTTGGTCTTAAACTCTTCTTCTGTTTAGTTAAGTAATAATTTTTTTGGTTAGATATTCAACTTTGTGTTTTGTTAATAATTGATTTTTTTTGTCGTAGGATATAATCTTTCAAACTAAAAATTCGATTCTTTCATCTCTTTATCGAAATTGATCTTATTTAGATAAAACTCCAACCATTTTTCTGGAATGCAATTCTTTGGAAAAAAATTTCTTCAACCTTTTTTTCTCGACTGATGTTTGGTTGAAGATTATTTTCTCTTGTTCAAAGTAACTTATCCAATTAGAGACTTGCTCGTTTTTTGTGGTAAAATTTTTTTTTCCAACTGAAAATTCAACTATCCTATTTCTGGTCTAAAAATCCGTCTTGGCTTGGAAATCCAACAATATTGTTTGAATTTTTTGTTTACTTGACTGAGAAATCTTGTTAGTTTGAAAATTTACCTATTCTATTATTTTATTTTTGCTGGTAGAAATAATTTTTCAGAATGAAAATTTAATCATTTTATCGTAGATTGGGAATCTATCTTTTGCGATTTGAAATTCATGAATTTTGTAGAAAACTTTATCTTATTCTTGAAAATTGATCTTTTCTCAAAGGTTTTATCGTTTCTATTCGAGATTCCCTTGAGAATTTTATTTTTGTATTTGAAATTTATATCTTCTATGGGAAATTCCACTTTTTTGTTGATGGTCAGTTTTTTTCCGTCCAGAATTAGTTTTTTTAAGATGACATTTTCATCATTCCATGTTTGGTTGAATAAAAATTCTTCGTCATACGTCCATCGATTTCTTTAAAATCTCATCTTTTTTGATTGGAAATTCAAATCTTTTCTGAAAATATAATTGTTTTATAATAAATTTATCTTTTAGGCTTCAAAACTCAACATTCAGGATAGGATTTTTCCTTACTGACAGGAAAAGACTTTATTAGTATAGAATTTGACTTCTTAATTTGAAAAACGGCTAATTTTGTGGAGACTTAAACTTTTTCGTATGAAATTATTATTTTGTTTCAAAAAATTTTTTGCAACTTCGTCCTCTTCAGTTGAGAATTCATTTTTTCGGATAATATTCAACCATTTTGGTACTGCGCGGTTTTTGAACTAATTTCATGACTAATTGAAATCAACAAATAGTAAATTATACGTGATAAATTAAATAATAGTGAATAGTAGCTTTGAAGTTTTTTCCAACTGAAAATTTAATTACTCTATTCCTGTTCAATCATACGATTGGCTGAAAAATTCTAGAATTTGGTTAAATTTTTCGTTTATCCGACAGAAAAATCTTGTTTGGTTGAAAAAATTCCTCAACGTGATTGAAAATTCTTCATCCTGTTTCAACAGTCAACAATGTTGTCCAGAATTCGTCTTTTGTGGTAGAAAATTAATTCTATGTTTCCGAAATTTTTCTTCTCTGTTGAAATTAATCTATTTTGTTGATAAATAAATAATCTATCTCAAAATTCAAGGAATTCAAAGCGTGCAAAATTGTTTTCTTTATTTATACGCCGATGCGTTCATGAGGAACGATAGCCTCTCAACCATATCAGAAATGCGTATTGACTTCTGGGGTGATTGATATTATTAAGGTTCAGATTATTCATGTGTACTCAACTATGGATAATTGTTTTTCCAATCATAAATTCAAGCCTGAGTCAAGATTATGTGCAATATTTTTACTAACCGATATTAAAAACTAAATTTAGATCTTTTCTCTCAATCGTTACGAAATATTTTATTATGGAGAACATTGATTACAAAATGTTTGTCTAGAATCACCCCTCTTTTATTTTCTAATTAGTATCGATGATCCACGCATCGTAAAATTGTATGATATTTCTATTGGGTATTTTCATAAGGCTCACAGTCAGATGCTTTTTATTCAATTATCAATCAATAATTTTAGTTACAACAACCGTGCGGTTCACTACCGTATATGGTCGAATTTGCGGACAAAAAAGATTATTAAATACAACGAGAACAAATTGACACTTTTGAACTTAAAAGTTGAGTTTTCAATTTGAAATTAGGAGTTTTCTTTGAATGAATTTTTGACCCAAAAAGACGCCTTCAAAAAATAAATGAATTGTTCTCACAATAATCGAATTCTTTGCAAAAGTAAAAGATGATTTTCCATCAAAAAATAATAATCCAAAAAATTTATTCAACTTTGTAACAAAAGAGATGAATCTTGCAACTAAAAAGTGGCATTCTCAACTAGAAAGATCAATTTTCTACTAGTAGGACGAGCGTTAAACAAAACAGTTCCTTTTTTTACAAAGAAGATGACTTCAACAATGAACTTGAATGAACCTGCAAATATTTTATTTGTGATGTAATAGCAATCAAGCAAATTTCAAAATTCAAACAACTGTAATGCCACAAATTATTTACTCGAAAGAAAGTCCTTTTTTTTTATTTTTCTAATACTTCAAGCAGTTTTCAGAACAGAAGTCGTATTTTGAGGAGGAAATATTTCTGAATTATGATAGAAAGATCGTTCACATTGTTCATTGCAAATTCACCTTTTTGAGTTAAAGAATCAACTACTTGTTCGAAATTTGAACATATTTGTTGAAAATCAAATAATCTTGTTAGAGTTGTATTATTTCGATTCAAAATTCACCTCTGGTGTAAATTGCAACTACTTTGTTAAAAATTAATTCATTTTTTTTTTTGTGTGAAAATTCAAGTATTTGATTGAACATCGATTTTTGAATTTGGAAATTAAACTATTTCTTGAAGATTTTTATGCACTTTGTAGAAAATTAGTATTTTCTGTAGAAAGTTAAGCTTTATGGTCAAAAATTCATCTTTTTCTTTGGAATACATCTATTTCCGTTAGAACCTGATTATTCATCAGTTTGTTGAAAATTAATTGTGACGCGCTCCGAAGGAAGGGACCTAAGAGCGAAAACGCTGATTTTAAAGGGGAGGGGAAAGAACAGGCGAGGGTTCCACAGGCTTCAGCTGGAACGGCTGTTTTTAAATTGCAATATCTCAAAAAATACTGGACAAAAAAATTTTCTGTTTACGAATAATAAAAAACAACCCTTAATTAATATAAAACGACCATAATCCTGAAATCGATTTTTTTGCTCTTAGGTCCCTTTCTTTGGAGTGCGTCCTAATTACTTCAACTGAAAACTTAACTGTTTTATTTTTAGTAGGAAATTGATCTTTTATAGGTCCAAATTCTACATTCCGGTAAAAATTTGTCTTTTTGAAATGAAAATCCAATTATTTCGTTGAAACTTCAATTTTTTTTTTTTTTTTTGAAAAGTCGATTTTTTGGTGAAAATTATCTTTTCCTTCAGAAGTTAAAATTTTTTTCTAAAGTTCTTCTTCTTTTAAAGCTGAAAATGTTTTATTACATTTTTCTTCGAAAATATTTCTCTAATAGTTCAAATTTCAACCATCCTGTTGAATGACTGTATTTTTTGGTTGGAAATTAATTTTTTGTCAAAAATTGAACTATTCTAGTTAAATGTTTATCATCTCAGTTAAAAAAAGATTCGTCTTTCTGGTTTGAAATCCAACCACTTCAGTTAAACATGTAAAATTTAATTTGATTCTCCATCATTTCGTGTGTGAATGAAATAATTTATTTGACAGTTAATTCTGTTTGTTTGTTGAACGATAGTTTTTTTTAATTCAGTTTTTTTTTGTTAGAAGTTATTTTTTTTAACTGAAAATTTAACTTATCCAAATGGATAATTCCATAGTTTCAGGTGGAAAAGTATTTATATTTTTTCTTATGAAGTGATTCTTTCCATTTGAGAATTATTTTTCTTGTTTGAATGTTGACCGTTATCGCTGGGAATTGAAGTGCTCCAGTTGAGTATTCATCTTTTTAGTCTAAAATCCATCTTTTTGTTTTGAAATTTAACTCTTCTGGTTAAATTTTCATAGTGGTATTTGAATATTTATCACATTGGTTGGAAAATGCACTATCCTGTTGGAAATCTGTTGTTTTTTTCTGTTATCATAAAATAATTTTTTTAATTGTAAGTTTAACTGTTCCAATTTTTGCAAAAAAATGATGTGATATACGTGTCTAGTCCTTAAAGCAAAAATCGACGTGTCTAGTTGTCTGGGGAAGAATGGGCATGTCTGGTTTTTCGTCCTAACCGACGAATTGAAAGAAAAACATCAATTTTCGGGGAAAAACATTGATTTTGGACCAAACAGAAGAAAAGAAAAATAAAGAATCAAAGAAAATGAAATTCCAAAAAAGTGGTTCGGCGTTCAACCAAACAGTTCAATATTGATTCTTCTGGTGAAAAAATTCTTAAAGAAGTTTAGAGTTCTACAGGATAAGAATAAAAAGTGTTTGAACTTCCGACCAAATGGATGAATTTGCAACCTAAACTAATTTATTTTCCACGAAAACAGTCGCATTTTTTACTAGGAAGGATGAATTTTCAACCATGAAGATGACACTTGTGCAACAAAATTTTCAACTAAATGCATGAATCTTCAACCAAATGGACACATTTCCATATTGGAAGGAAAGATTTTTATCTGAAAATCAACAGAATAGTTGAATTACAACCAAAAATATGAATTTTCAATGATTCAGATGAATTTCCTATCCGACAAGACGTAATTTTAGTGAAATGCATGGATTTTCAGAAAGATTAGTAGATTTTTAGGAAAATACATGAATTCTCAATTGAAAAGGTGGGCAAGAAAAAATGGATTTGTAACTAAGTAGTTCAACTTTCATCCAAGTACTTGAGTTTTTCCAAGTAAAGCGTTTTTTTAACCCAGAAGATCAATTTTCTTGCAAAAAAAAAGGATAAATGATATCGAAAATAGGTTGCGAGCACTTTCCTGTGATAGTGTCTCCAAGGTAGAGAGGACCTAAGTTCAGCAAAGGAAAGAAAATGGGAGAAAAAGAAAGAAGATTAAACATGGGCAGCTGGGGAGAGGAAAAGTTGAGAGAACGTAGAGAGAAGATGAAAAATAAGGAAGTAGGGAGTATAGGAGAGAGAAAAGGAGCACGCTGCCAGAAAAACTGAAAGAAGTGATTGATAAAGTGAGGGCGGCGATAGGAACGATAGATAATGGAGAGGAGAGAAGAAGAGGATTGTGGGATAATGAATGTAAGGAGAGTAAAGACAGGCTAAAGGAGAGTGTAAAAAAATGGAGGAAGGGGAATCAGAGAAGGGAATAAGCTCACAAAAGGATGACAATCGGAAAAAGAAAGGAGGAGAAGGTTAGATGTATTGAAGAAGTCGCTAAGGGAAGGGAGGGAATGGAAAGTTCTGAGCAGGGAAAGAGGAGGGAGGAAGGGTATGAATGAGGATATCGACATGGAGAAATGGACGGAATATTTGAAGGCTCTCCTACTAGGCGTGAAAAATAGGGTAAAGGGCGAAGGAAGAAAGACGGTTGCAGGAGATGAGGAAAGCGGGAATGAGATTAGTCGAGAAGAGGTCGCAATCCTCAAACTGAAAAGAATCAAAGAAACAGGTAATGATGGTTCGGATAACGAAACGCTCAGACATGACGTGAAAGGGGTGAAAGAAGAGACATGGAAGATTTGCAGTAGGATCTGGAGAGGCGAAGAGTGATCTTAAGAATAAGAAATAGGGCTGTTAGCGCCGTTGAATAAGAATAAAGAAGGAAATAAGGTAGAGGAATTTAGGGGTATCAAGCTCATGACAGTTGGCTATAAAATGTAAGCAAAAGTACTTAGTAAGGGACTAGTAAGAAAAGGAATTTACCACATAACCATACAGGCTTCAGAAAATGTATGGGAATAAGAGATAAGATACATATGTGCTCAATTATTTGGTAAATAGAAACTTGAGTCGGGAAAGAGGGAAACTTGTTGCACTGTTCATGGATTTCAGAGCAGCTTTTGGTTCTGTGAACAGAAGGATTTTTCGGAATACCATGGAAGGAAGAGAAGTAGATTGCAGTTGGAAGAAAAGCATGAAAGAGATATTTTTGAAGAGAAAGATAAGAGTGAGGATAAGAAAAAAGATAGGAATTGATAAGTGTATTAGGTTGGTGCTGTAGATATCTGGTTTTCGGATGAGTAAACAGAATCATGTGTTGCAACTGATACAAATGACTCGAATGGGAATCTTAAAGTGGAATGATTTAGGTGTGTATGTATAGCTTTAAAGAGTGCATATTATGGTAAGGAAGGGATCGCTGGCCCTCTCCGTACCTGTGTTAGTAGACCACACGACCGGCAAACGAAGGGTCATCGTTTAAATGCATAGGCACCCTTAATTAGGTCGGGAAAACAAATTTAGATTGATGATATGATCAAATCTCAATCAACAACAGGGCTTCCAGACATGAGCGGAAAATCGAGAAGCGATCGTTGATAATTTTTTTACTTCATTTCTGTGAGCTGTAAAAAATTAACTGCAAAATAAAGAGATGTATTGCCTCCATTCAAATGTTTTCTTTCATTAGTTTTTGAGGTTGGTCCGACTACATGAGGCAACCTTGACTACCTTTCTTCTCAAATTGTCTATTTCCTTTTTTTTTTTCTTTGAGTTGCCTAAATTTAGTTTTGTCTTAGAGCATTTGTAATCTTTCAACCTCACTTCTTGCGACATTGAAGTGCAACAATGACTTATTCAAAAAACGATATGGACACTCGTCCAAACTATGTCCAACCTTGACAATCTTCCCCTCCCGCTTGCCCATAATTATATTTTCCATGAGAAATCTTAATACTGCAGTTTTCAAAGTATGCGGTTTTGAAAAATATCGGATTTTTTATTATTCTAGTATTATTTTTCATGTGAATGATCGTTTTTTTCTTATTCAAAAGCAGAATCTCTCTGAATTTGGTTATGCAATGAAAAAGCGAATTCCATTCTCTAGTTTCCATGCTAGACTGTTATTTCTTCTGATAGCAATATTATTCAACAGGTAAGGTGCAATCTTTGCTCATAAAACTGAACTTAGGCTTTATTTTCCTCTCACCACTATGAATCCAAAGATTCCGTCTCAATGCCGCAACATTACTTTCAGCTATTCCTCTCCAGGAGTCATTTTAAAACTTTTTCTTATTCTTTGTAGCCATATGTCTACTCACACACATTATTATCTTCATCATTCCAATTCTTCATGCTTTCACCCCCTCCTCGATGCTGAATCTCACTATTTAATTCCATTTCCTCTTCTTTTTTCCTATTTTTCGGCTTTTCCGGCTCAGTTTTCTTCTCAACCTTTCTATACCAGTTATTTTACTATGGCTCCGAAATTTCCCTATACATTAATTCTCCTTGCCTTTCCTTTATCCCCTCCACTTCTTACCATTCCTTTATCTTTGCTTGCATACGACGCTCAACCTCCCTCTTGCATCTCTCCTTCTCCTATTTCAAATTTTCCATGTTCCTCTGTTTAATTGGAATCCCTTGGACACACGCTCGAACAATCCCTCTTTCCTCTCCACTTTCCTGTTTTCTTCGCACTTCGATCATCTTCTTAGTTGCCCAGCCATAATTTACTTTCTCATGCTCTTTCCATCTCTAGATTTCCACTCTATAACTAAACACTAACTACAATAATACATTGGATACTCTTCCTTCCAACGTCCTCAGACCTTCTCTTTCCTATAACCCACACTTGGCTCATTACTTCACGCGCACATTCCGATCTCTTTCACACATTCAGATCAGTTTTCTCTCCTGCTTCAAACCAAAAAGGTTGGAAATAAGACTCCTTCATCAACTCCACCTTCTCATTAATAATCTTCCATCCGTACTTAACTCTACGCTTTTTTCTGAAACACATCATCTTAGTCCTAGTCACATTCACCAATAAATCTTTTTCTCTCACATACACTCCAAATCCCGCCGCCTTAGTCAGCTCCTTCATCTTTCGTGAACTTCCATAGCAACCTCCTGTTCACGGAGTCAAATGCTGCTCCAAAATCTACAAGTGGTGCTACTTTTTGTTCTTTCTTCTGACTCAAGTTTCTATTATACTACTCCAACCTAGATCAGTCACACTGCTAGCCCTGTCTTTCGTTCTTTCAACCAGCCCTCGCTCCTCCGAAAACCTTTTTGGAAATCAATCACATCTCTCCTCTTACCCTTCCTACCCCATATATTAGTGCTTGATTTTCAGCGGCATTATCACCTATTACTTCGTTTATTTTCAGCTAAGCGATTGCCTCATCCACCTCTTCTCTACTAATAGGTTCTCCATTATTCACGTCCGTTGCGACCATCCTTCTTCCATCCTCCTTCACACCATATTCCACGTCTTCTGAGAGCTCTGTTTTTTTCCTCTCTCCTTATTTCTCTCTTTCTCTCCCTGTCTCTCCACACCTAATATTCTCTCATGATTTTCTTCCCTCCTGTTGCTCTTCCTCGATTTCTCCTCCCCTCTATTTTTGATACTTTTGTCCATTATTTATTTTATTTTCCCGCATTTATCCTCCTATCAACCTTCCTTCCGCTCCCCTTAACTCGAGACGAAAATTTAGCCGTGTTGAATCTGATATATTTTGTCTAGTCCCTTCAAATTCTTTCGGATTGAAGAAAAGATGAGCTACATTATAATGCATAAAATTCGCTTTTTGTTACTTCTTGGTGTAATTTTGGAAAAAAATTTCGAATCAAGAAGAAATATTTATCGTCTTTTAGATAAATAAAAGTTTTTCTGATTTTGGAGAAATCACTTTTGATACTATTTTCTCTCTCGGTTGAAATTTCACAGAATCATTAATGTGACTTGTCATTCAACAATTTAATTATTCATTTTTCCTTGAATTCCAGAAAAAAATATGAAGTTATAAAAACTTTCGCAAGGTCAACTCATAAAAGTTCCTTTCTCCACTTATTTGTGACAGAAATGTTTTTATTATGGATCAAAAAGAGATAATAAATAATTTGATAATAATTCGATAATTGCTATATAAACGAATTTTAGCAAAAAAAATCCAAATCATATGAATTGTTACATGTAGAATGAGTCTCAAATTTCAAAACTATTCATTATTCCAAAAATGTTCAAAATTTGAATAAATTCAAGAATCTATCACTCAGTCTTCTGAAATATTGCCCTTCAGGGTTGAAAACATGGTTTGCCTAAAAATATTCATACAAGCTAGTCATTACTTTCAGTTTAATGACAGATCTCAAAAAATGTTTGGAGTAGACATTAAATAATTAAATATGACTCTGGGCACCTTAAATCCACAAACCGTCACTGGTCGTTTCTCACAAGCGGTGATAATTTTCTTGGCTTGTATAATGCGTTGCATGTTGTAGTGCTTGGGTTTGAGAATCAGGCTTTTGTGCACAATAGGCTGCAAATCTGAAGTCTGCTTCGCGATACGCCTTTCCCAAATTTTCTAAAAACAATTCTTTCCGTTAACACATGAGAGGTTTAAGAGGGGGCTCCCTCCATATGTCCTACTAAATCTCATTGATACCTTCATTATGTGATCTAAAATAAGGCTGATATTTTTGCTTGGGTGGAAATTTGAGGTGCATTTTAAAAATCGCAAAATAAATTCTAATTTGGATTTTACCTTGAAGATCATCTCTTCAACAATTCTTGTAAAACAATCCCAAGAAAACGAAGAAAAAAAAGAAAATGAACGAAGTCGTAAACCAGAAAATTGCTACCGTTTAACGATGCATGTAGAACGTAGAAACTAGAGTCTACCAATAATTGGTTTTCAGCAGCAACATGCTTCAAAGACGTTTCCGTATCGTTCAAACAAAAGTGGAGTGCGAAGAATTGGAACCGTGGAAGCAATAACTGAAATACACTCTATTTGTTAAAAGTCATTATAGATAATCACTATCTTCCACATACGCTTTATCTGGCATCTCATTGTCAACGCAAATGCCTTTGTGGAGTCTTAGAAATTTTCCTCATTTGAAGATGAATCGCAAATTTCGAATTTTAAAGTAAACCTTGAGGTCAGAATGACAGGTTATTCATGGTTCTTTGTCAAACCAATAGAACATTTTCTGATGATATTCACAAATTTTTACGTACAAAAGAATATTATTAATCGGTTTTTTCATTCTCACCATGACTGTTTAATGTTGGTTTTATGTGAAAATCACCTTTTGCAGATTTCTATAAAATCTCTACGTTTAGACACCATCTGGATTCAGAACATCTGGTTTTACGTTGTTGTCTGTGTGTTTGGTGTCTTCGTTTTCATCATTAGTCTATCGGACAACTTTTGGAAAATTAATCAAATTGGATTGAGCTTTGAAAATTACAGAAGAAAATAGAGAAAGGGAAATTCCTCACCTGGGAAGATCTACAAATTTTTTATTAACGATTGAATGGAAGAAATAGAATGGTAGACAACGAAATTGTTAAACGCAAGAAGATCTTGAATTTGCTCCAAATTATTTTCTTATAAGCCTATTTTCTTATGAATTTCTGTTTTAATTAGGGAGAATCACTTCAGAGATGAAAAATACCACTTTCCAGCAAATTTATTCGGAATACGGAAAATATGTTAGGAAGTAACATGTTTTGACTCCAGGAAGATCTTTTTCATTTTAAAAAGGAATTTTTTCCAGAACATTTTTCTAACAGAATCCGTAGGATTTGTTCTGATCGTGAAAAATAACTTAAAACTAATGCAATTTATAGGGAAACCATAAGAAATAAAAGAAAATATTGTAGGATAAGATTGTTCACCGGATAAAGGTCTGTGAACTTGTCATTGGCCATTTTTTGGTAAGACTAGTAGTTTCCGCTCAAATGGTAGAAAAATGCCATTAGGGCTAAAAAATCCCAATATCCAGAAAAACGATACAAGAGATAATACAATGTTACACAGCAAGAACCACTTACTAGCCAAACTGAAGGTCCCATTAATTAATTAGACTAGCCTCATATTGAATTGAGAACTCGCAAACATCAGTGATCTGGTCGAAACTTTTGTTTCCTTTCCTTATTGACAGTTCGAACAGATAATTTTGATATAGTCATTATTTTCATTTTAAGTAGAATATAATTTTGTTCGAATCTAGAGATGGAATACCAAAGTTGAGAAAAGAACCATTACTTTCTGTCAAGAGAAAAAAGGAACGAAGATTTTTTTCAGGTCCTAAGAAAACGAAAAATTATTACATATATACACCTATCTGATTCTTAGGTAGAAAAAGTTATCCATTGAAGGAATAGAGGTACAGGAATAAATATATTCTTTATTTAATATAAGAGAGTCTAAAATCGAGCGCAAAGCGCGAGATTTGAGATACGCGCGCCCTAGGCGCCCTCCAATACGCAAGCAAAGCGCGCGATTATAATTGACTCAGAATTGAATTACAAGGTATTTTACCTTTATGTCAATTTCACATCTTCAAACAGACCAAAATGAAATGTCCAAAATACGTTTTTGTTATGAGCAATTTGGAGTCAGGGTCAGGAGTCGGGGACCCTTCTTTCTTTTGATCGTAACTCACTCTCGAAAAATCGCATAATTTTTTAAAGGAGAGCATTTGGCGGCGCGAAAGCTTCCCAATTCAATGACATAGGCAGATTTATTGTAAAAAAATTTGCACCAATAGTTAGGAGGTGAAACCTGACTGATGGTTTCTAAAATCTCAACACTATTGGGATATTCAGTAAAGAGAAAATTGCCATCTGCGTTTGTGAATTCTCCGAAAGTTACATCTGTGCAGCGTATTTGAGTTCACACAGTAGACCATTCCGCAGGAATATCTGCTCCATCGACCATCTTACTATGTGTTATCATTTCAGTCTCCACAAAGCCAGCTTTCCGGAAACAATTAGCAATTAAGCGTCTGGATAGCATAACGGCCTTAGCGCGTGAACCCAGTCAGCCTAGTATCCGAAAGAGAGGATGAAGCGTTGCTATGAGCCGAGTTGATTGGACAAATATTCTTAGCACAAAGTTTTTTCCAATCAACTGAATTGTTCGGCAATTTCGTCATAGTGTCTGCACCAAGATAGCCGCCGGCCTTCTTCTTGCGGCAAAGGAACATAACTGGACACTACCGACCGCGGCGCCATGGCACGGCCGAAATCCCTTGACGAAATCGCCGTACATTTCCCGGGACCGCCGGTGCATCTCGTTGATACTCCTTCTTATACTCTTCATATTCCGGACGCTCAATTAATGAAGATTTGACATCAGTCCATGCATCGTGCAATTCAATTATGTCTTTCAACAAGTTGATCTCAATTTTTCCCTTCAAAAACGTTGAAGATATTCCCAATAACTCTTTTTATCGGTGATGGAATTTCACGTTTTTTATAATTCCTTGATCCACCGATTGTAGTTTAGATATGGTGTTTGATGATAAGTGAACAATCCTTAAAACCTTTAGGGTCTGGATCAATACCTTTGCTTGGGCTGGACAGTTTTCTGTAAACAAAAAGACTTTCCTTTACAAAACTTTTTATACAATTCCCGAGGCCAATTTTGATGAATGGAACTCATCTTCAAAGACTTTTTGTTGTTCTCATAGTGTACTGGTAGCGACTTTACTCTTTTAAAACAGCGTGGAATTCTACTTCTTCCAACAACTAACAACTTATGCTTTTCTGTACCACACATATAAGCAGCAACCATGACAGTGAGACGTTCCTTACTCTTCTTTCCTCCATGGCATTCTTCATTTTTGAATGCTAGAGTCTTATCAGGTAGGCATCTGAAGAACAACCCAAATTCACCGGCGTTGAAGATTTCTTCCTCGGAGTATTCTTGTCATAAAATTGGTAGGATTAAAACTCGATGAACTCGATTTCTATTCCTGAATTCACCCAGCCACATGAAACTAGCTTCGGAATTGTGGTATTCTAGCTGTAAAGCAAAATGTTCAGCCTCTTCTCTGATTATGGAACCTGTAACGGAATTTCAGATCAATGAAAAAATGCATACTCTCAATTTGAAATTTATAAGTTGAATTTGAAGACAGTAGGGAAAATTTTTTGGGAAAAGCTGTAGTAGGATTGGTTATAAAATTTACTTACCAGGAATTAGAATATTTTCGTCTCGAGCAATTTTCATCTATTGAACCATGGATTGTTCTACTTCCGGTAAAGAAGAAAGCTTCATGCGTTTCCTATCTGGCTGGAACGAAAAGTTTTCTTGTCCTTACACCATTCTCAACTCCAAGAATCAGTTTTATTTTGTCACGTGAATTCAACGTTTCATGATACTTCTTCTTTACCAATCCAGTTGAATGCTTTTGTGCCCAGTCACAGTGATCCCAAACATAGCCTGCAGTGCTGAAGCGTTTGCCTAGGACAGTTGCTCTCATCCGTGGACGTAGAAATAAACGGAACAGGGCAAAATGTCCCGTCTTAGGCGAGCGAGTTGACTTGAATCCATCGGGAGAGGTGATGCCTCCTTATTCACTCGGAGGATGCCTTGGCTCCTCTGGATTGGCTAGTACGCTAGTAGTACGTGCACCGACTCACTCAGCTCATTGGGCATGCTAAGATCCCTCTGAGAAAGTGGGGAGAGCATGCGTGGTGTGCGTAGTTCTCTATACTTACGCGTTGCCAGACCCCTCCGGTTTGTGCTCCATCCCGGTAATTGAGGCTCCGGATAGAAGGGCACATGAACTCATTCCGCTGGGAGTGGGGAGGCCCGGGAACGTCGCTCAAACGCAAGCGGCTACAGGCCTTCCCACTCCCGAAGAACTGCGTTTATGTGACCTTTTGGAATCTGGAGCCTTAATTTCTAATGTCTACGCTCTCATCAGACTACAACTTATCCCTATAGGATTCCGTTCCTACCATAAAGTTTTGCATTTTCCATTCTACTTCTTATGTCTATCTCATATATCTCTTTCGCATCTTTCCTGTCTCCTCCCTCTCCTCCATTCCCCCATATATCTTCCCCATAGCCTAATACTGACCACGCCAGCGCATCAAACAACCTCAAACGCCTCCCCAAGTGTATTATATATTTTTTTTCCATCCCCTATATCTGCCATGCTCCACTTCATCCTTTTCTCCTCATTTCCTCCTCCAAATCTAAAATTTGAATATCAACCAAGAGTGAGCTTTGCGCACGTCCCTGTCTTACACCGCTTGCCAACCAAAAACCATCTCCAATTTATTTCCCTTCACTTACCCGACTTTTTGTCTCACTGAGAAGTTTAGCTACTCTTTTCCTTACAGCTTCTCTTATCACCTTTTCCTCCATAGCTCTATCTGTTCCTTCCCTGCCTAATTTATCAAACCTTTTTTCCTCTTTACCTCTTTCTTAAACCTCTCTCGAACTATTATCACATGTATCTCGTATAATATTGGCAACTGCGTTACCCCCCTATAATCGTTGACCTCTTATCCCTTTCATCTTCTAACTATTGATACCACTATCCCTTCTTTCCATACTTCTGGCTATCCTTCCTTTCTCCATACCCTACTGCACATTATTCACGCCCACCCTTTTTATTCTCACTCCTCATATTCCCATACTTCATTCGTTAAGTCGTCTATGCCAGCTGCTTTTCCTTCTTTAACTAACCCCGTCACTGTCTCTTTTTTCCCCCCGTGATATTCCTTTCTTCGTTCTCTTCCCTTCCTTTTTCCCCTCCTCTCGGAATCTTTTCTTTCATTCCTACTAATAATTCTATGAAATATCCTTTTCATTCTCACATTCTAATCCCTCAAGCTATTCTTTTCCTCATTCCTTTTTCTATTTACTGCTTTTCGCACTCCTTTCTCTGTGTCAGCTCTTTATGCCTTCTCTCTGAACTTCCTGTTTTCTTCCTCTTTCTTCTTATCACATAGCTCGTTTAACTCCTTTTCTCTGATATGTATTCCTCTGCAACACGGTTTACTTTTTTGCAATTTCTCAATTATCTCCTTCCCCCCCTTTTCTTCTTTAACTTTCTTACCTTCGCTACTCTCATCTTACCACGACGCTGACTTCTTTCTTGACAGTATCCTTTGTTGTTCTTTTTACCATTTTTTCTGTTAAGTCTTCTATTCCTTTAATTCCTCCTATTGTCATCATTCACATGTTCTCCCCTACCTTATCGTCCACAATAGCTTAGTTCATTGCCCGCCTTTCTCATCATCCCTAATATTTTCGTTCAAGATGAGCCATCCTATCTCTTCTTCTGTAATCAACAGCTCCCTCCCTATCATATCCACTACTTTGTCTTTGGAGTTCCTCCCAACCTTTTCTTCTCCCTATTCTTTTCCTCCTCTTTCTTATAGATAAAAGTTTATTCTTCAGCCTATGGGCATTGAAAAATGAATCTTCTGCACCTTCTTACTACTAGCTCTTATCGCCTTGCCTTCTTCATTCAGCCTCGTATGCATTTCACTACTTTTTGCCAACCCCATATTGTCAACTTCTGCCTCCGCGATTACTATTATTATTATTACTACTATTTTCTTCTTTATTATATCTTTTCTTCTATTTCTGGACTAAATTTTACATTATTTTTCAACTATCCTATTTCTCCTTTCTCTCCTCCTTACACATCTATCTTTTTCCAGCCCTCCTCCTGCCTTGCATTCTTATCTCCATCCTACCCAACACCCCCCTCATCTATGCAGACGCCGTTTCATCATCTCTTTCATGCAGCACATCCTCCATGCTGCGCCTACACATTTCCACCTTCTCGTATCCTTCTAACCAGTGTTCCTCATTTGCATAACCTTTTCACACAATGCAAGTACTCTCTTCTCCTCTAAAGCCAGCACCTACAGAAGCCTTCCACACCTCCATATCTCATTCTTGCCATGAGCTCCTTACTCTTTTTCTTTCCTTTCTCGCGCGGAACCTGCGCTCTCCCTTAACCTAATCCATCCATATTTCTTATTAAACCTTGACCCTTTCATCTTCTCCTCTTCTTCTATTTTCTCTCTCGCCATTTCTCTTCTGATAACAATCTTCTTTCTTTTTTATCTTCATGCAGATCATATTTTCTGAAACGCCTTCCTCTCTCAACTACCATTTTTCCATCTTCCCTTGCGTACTCCTTCTTCCCTCAACACTTTCTCATCAGCCTACTCGTTGTTCTACATTCCTCATCTTTCTTTCGTTTATCTGAGCCCTGGAATGATTCTTCGGAAAACTACTTTCACTTCTCATTCTCTATTCTCTCACTTATTCCTTTCATGAGCTTTCTAAACCCATTTGTCACCTTTCACACGTCTTCCTCTGTCTTCACATATCTTAACTCCTCTTCAAGATTTTTTTCTACTTCTTGCCCTTCTCTTCCACACTCTAACCTGAATACCTTCCTCATCTCTACCTACTACTTCCTCCACGCGATTTCTCTATTCCACTTGTCGTACCTTCCTCTAACCATTCTTTTCATCCTTTCACATTCCTTATTCCACTAGGGTTTCATCAATCCTTTGTTCTTCTCCCTAAATACCTACTTTTGCACAAACTCTTGGACCAGTTCCTTCAGAACTCCCCATATCTCATCCACCGACTCCCATCCTAAACTCACTCTCCCTCATTGCTCCTGATATTTAACTGTAGCATTACCCGTCCAAATCTCCCTTCACCCTCAACACTTCTTTTACTTCTTGACTTTTTCAACCCTCCCCTCTTACCCAAAACGTTAATGCCTGATGGCATTAATTAATCCACTCCTTTACTGTGAATCTCTGCGTCCCCTATTTATTATATTATTCGTGACTAATCATCCTCTTTCTTCGACCCAGTACCTTGAAATCTCTCCCATTTATTTATATCCGCAATCTTTGATTTTTCTCGAAAGCACTCTTCATCTTTGTGAAGACTCCCTTCGCTCCCTATTCTTGCATGGAAGTCCTTTAGTATCACTATGCCATCCTCTCTTACACCTTTAATATCCTCTACCCTTTCGATAATTTTTTCTATTCCATCCTTATTATACACGGTCACAAACTTACATCTCACCCTTCCTATTTCAACGGACCTTATTCCCATCATACTCTCCTCTTCCTCATCATGAACTCCTTCCTTACACCTCTCTATAATCCCCGTCGTAATTTCTTTACTAGCCATACCTTTCTTTTTCACTCTGACCGCCTCTTGGGGTCTCCACGTAAATCTTTGGTAGCTATGGTTCTATTCTCTTCCACTCCTCCCCCTCTATCCACGATTCTACCACTCCTAAAACATCATATCCGTGTACAAACCTTCAAAAGTCCCAATTTTTCTTTTTCACTCTTGACACATCATGAAACAACTTTTGTAGCTCCTTTTTCCAGCCCTATCATTCAGCATTCTGTGTATTTCTCTCTCCATCTCTCTTTCTGTCTCCTCTAACTTATCTTGGCAGCTTTCTTATTCCACAACTGATGCTCTATTTCTTCACTTTAGCCATCTTATCACGATATTATTTCTTCTATCCTCCTTCTATTTCCTCTCAATTCTTAACTCCACTGCCCGTTCCCTCTCCCTCACCACCACCTTCTGCTTCTCGTTCCTATGCCCTCTCACTTTCTTTTTAATCATGTTTCTACCTTGTCCCAGATATATTTCTGCTCTTTCTGCACCCTGAAACCTTCTTCCATACCTAACCCAACCTCTAACTACTCAAGTCTTCCCTCTGTCCTCTCTTTTTACACCCTTATTTACTCTCCCATCTGTTTCATCTCTTCTTCTTTTTCTTGTTTCTCCTTTATATCTCCATAGACATGTACCCCTACTTTCTTTACTTCTACTCTCCTATCATTATCTCTTCTCCCAAGAATCCTTTTCCGTTTTCATTTGAACCATTCTCATTTTTATTCTTCTATATTAAATCCTTTCCCATTCCCATCCCTATTCCTCTTATTGCTCTATCCCTTTTATATTTTCTCTTTGCTTCCTGTACCTCCCACCTCTACCTTTTTGTTAGCCTTTCCTTTACTCATTCTGACACTTTTTACAAAACAATTCCCTTCCATCACTACCAAATTGTTATTTGACGTGACGGCTCCAAGGTTCTCCTTCAAATAACTTAAATCTACAAATCCGGTCCTGATTACTCTTTACTAATTACTGATTGCATTAGAATATGAAAATTAATCCATTTTTTTTTATATTTAATTACGAATTGGGAAAAGATGTAAGAAGAATTTTCTTTTCTGTTGGTAAAAGCTGATAAAGATCTGAAATGGAAGCATGTTAGGTTTACAAAGCTGTAGAATCGTTTCTATTTTTGCGCCTGGTAATGAGACTGCAATAAAAGGCGCGTACGTTCAAACGAGAGTGAATGAGAGTAAGTGAAGTGCTGGCCTCATAATGAAAGTGAAATCGAGAGCGCCAGTGCCGCACCCTACCCCACCTCACCCCACCAAGGCAGCAAAGAGTGAGTTCCTTTCCATGCACACTCTATACATATACATATACATATATATGTGCTGAATACTACATAGCAAATGATTTTACGTGCACAGGTCACGACATTAATTCCTTCCCAGGTTAACGATGTACGTGTCGATTCATTATGAGATTCTTAGTTTCCCTCTCTTATGAACCAAGCTTCATTAAAAATCATTATTCATGCGACTCTGGACAATGCAAATTCATATTCAAATGGAAATTATCAGATAGTGCATCAACATACCAAATTTTACGAAATGATCTAACTAAAAATTTATAAACTAATTCAAATGGATTATTTATTACTTTTAGGTAAAAAAATATGATAAGGGACTGTACCTAAATTGCGTAACGGATAAGCGATTCTCTTCATAATCCCCCTTTCTCCTTCATGTAACGAAGCCTGACGAAAAGTTTTAACCCTCCTTTCCTCCCTCTTTCATATTCTTAATTTTTTCATTCGTGAATTCTCATTTGTGAATTTTCGCAAGCCTGACTTTGAAGGTCATCCAAGATGTACGTTATCAATTTGGAGGCGTTCATCTTTTTGTGAATATTCGATTATTTGTCCTTGTTTAAGAATACATATTTTCAGCTGACATATTACAATTCTTCTTCTGATTGGACATTCATATTACATTCTCATCCTAATGAGGAGTTATTGGTTCTATGTGAAAATCGACTTTCGCGGAATTTATGAAATTTCCACGTTTTGAGGCCTCCTGATTTCGAAAAAGTAGTTTTTACGTTGGTGTCTGTATGTCTGTTGTTGTCGTTGTCGTCGTCCTTGACATCGTTGGTGTCTGTATACTCCGTAACTTTTGGAAGACTAATCGGATTAGATTGCCCTTTGGCATACATTTCGAGGGACCAAAAAGACAGGTCGAGTTCAATAACCAGCTATTATGGATAGAAAATCAAAGAGAGGGAGCATTTTGAAAAAATTTTTCGACTTCTTTTTCCAAGACTCAAAAATTGTAAGTACAATTTCTTGCAGCACGTGAAAAAGGGAAACGATTTATGCTCAATATTTTTTCCGATAAAAACAAAATTGACAGAGTTATGGTATTTCCAAAATTGAAAAAAATCTGCCAGCTCCGCGGGCACTCTTTCATCGCGCGGCTCGCTTCGCTCGCATGTTTAGGCGCGCGTCTTTCGGATCTCGCGCTTCGCGATCGATGGTTATCTCACCTCGCGCTCCGTACTCGATTATGAATTTACCTCGCGCTACGCGCTCGGCTTCTGTACCTCCCTACAGTTGTATATAAAGTTGTGTAGCTTTTCTAGAAATTCCAGTTTTAATTTCATTTTTTAATTTTTTATGATTCGAACAAAAAATGCGCGTCCCATGGAAACATTCTAAAAAGTTTACAGACATCTCTCGAGTGAACAATTTTCCTCTATCAATCTTCTACAGTCATTTCTTCAGAAATTTTATTATTTCATTTCTATAGTTATTTTTCCTGATTGAAATGAAAACTACATATCCTGCTATATGGTTTTTTATAAATGAAGCAAAAACTAGTTGTCTTATCGAAAAGTAAATTTTCCCAAATTTCTAGATCTTTTTTTGGTAGAGATCATCTTATAGGGCTATGAAAAAGACATTTTTTTTTATTAAACTTTTTTCCATATCTTGTGTTGTTTGGATAAAAATTTCAATTTTCGTTTATATTTTTGGATTTAAAAAATGCCACAACTCTGAATATTTTGTTTTCATCAAAAAAAATCATGAGGATAAATTTTTTTTACTTTTAAAGTGCTTAAAGGAATTGTATTTACGATTTTCGATTCTTGGGAAAAAATTCTCAGAATGTTCCCCCCCTTTGATTTTTCATACAAAATAGCTGGTTAACGAACTCGAATTGTCTTTCTTATCTCTCAAAATGGGTGCCCAAGCACGATCGAATATGATCATTCTTTCGAAAGTTATCGAGTTCACAGTTGATTTTTTTTACATTCTCATCATAATGAGAAGGTGTTGGTTCTATGTGAAAATTGATTTTAGTGGAAGTTATGAAATCTCCAAATTTTGAGACCTCCTGATTCCGAAAAAGTAGTTTTTGCATTGTTGTCTGTCTATCCGTTGTCGTCGTTCTCGTTGTCGTCGTTGACTACACAACATGTGGAAAAAATTAGGCAACAAAACTTCTCTACCGCTTTGGACAAATTTTGATCGAGTGCGCAGCACGAGACACGCGATGAGAATGTATTCGATAAAGCCGGAAAAGCTTTAACAAAAGAGAATTCACGCTCATCCAATTAAAGTGGTCGATATTTTGGTTTTGAATTTCACAAGCTCTATATTCAACTGTAGGGAGGTACAAAGGCCGAGCGCGTAGCGCAAAGTAAATTCATAATCAAGCGTGGAGCGCGAGATCCGAAATACGCGCGCCCTAGGCGTGCCCAAACTTGCGAGCGAAGCGAGCCGCGCGCGAAGCACGCGATCAGAATATGCCCACCTGGCGGGCAGATTATTTCTCATTATTTTTTGTGCGATCAAAATTGTAGTTTTTAATTTTTTGAGGAAATTAAAAAAATTGTATCTACAATCTATTGGGCTAAAATTTCTCATTTTCTTTTATATTCTTGGAATTTAAAAATACCATAACTCTCACAATTTTGTTCTATTCGAAAAAAAATGAGCAGGATAAATTGTTTCTCTTTTTACGTGCTACAAGAAATTGTACTTACAATTTTTAGATCTTGCAAAAAAAAATCAAAAAAATTTCAAAATGTTCCCCCTCTTGATTTTTGATCCAAAATAGCTGGGTAACGAACTTGACCTGTTTTTTTGGTCCCTCAAATTGTGTGCCAATGACGACAACAGATAAAAAAAAAATTCCAATTTTGATCGCACAAAAAAAAATGAAAAATGAGTTAGTTCTCAGTCATTTTTCGATAGGGCATGTAGTTTTTGCTTTTTTTGCAAGAATAGTCTAAAAATAATATTTTCCAGTTCAAGAACAAAATTGTTCTTCAAATGGAGTTGTGTATTAAAATAGAAGATTTCTCTCGTCTTACAGTCAACATAAAGTTAAAAACAAATAGAGCCAAGAAACGTTTTGAACTCGCAATTTATTTTCAATAACAGAACCCCTTTTCACATTTTGTTTCCTCTATGCTCTGGTAACAATGCGTAACATTTTCAACAGATCCAATCTGAATAAACAAAATGATTGTAGTTACATAAGTGATGTTAGCCGAAGATTATGTGATATGATGATGTCCTAAAACAAAATCAATTTTTAATTGAGTTGATTCGTAGTATGAGATGTATCAAACAATAAAACAGAGAAAGAATGAATGATCATTCAATAGCTATTTGTGATATAAGTGCGCAAAATAGATGATTGCGTGCGAAGGTGAATGAAACAGTCACAATCACACGCTATTTTTTGATAGGTCCGTCCAAAGAAGTTGTATTAGTAGGTCTTAGAGAAAAAAAAAGATTTTACATCACGTATAGGTCAATTCCAAAATATAGGTTTCCTCAGACTTTGAGATAGCTATCGAGAAAAAGGAGATAACAATAGTTATTCTGGTAGGTTGGAGCTGGTGGTATTGGTGGTTCGGAACCCACCTTACTTTCTACCGAGGTAGTGGTAGTGTGTATAAAGGAATAGGAGAGATGTGCGAGGAAAATGTAAATCCTCAGGGGACACATTGAATTATCGAATCAAATTCAATACTTGTTTTATTTGACTTTTCCAAAGCTTTTGATACGGTTGATCACGAGCATCTTCCGAATAAACTTCGAAAATTCAATTTTTCTAATACTGCGATTGCGTGGTTTGAATACTACCTGAAAAATCAGGTCCAACAAGTAGTTAATGATAGGGGTGAGCGGTCCAACTGGGTGAGGGTTGGGAGTGGAGTCCCTCAGGGCTCCACTCTTGCCTCTCTCCTCATCGAGCTACACACCTCTGATCTTGACAGTGATCTTGAGCATTGTAAGTACCATAAATACGCGGAAGATTTTAAGTTGTATCCGTCAGGTTTCATCTCCTGCTTAAACAGTTTATGTGTGCGGGTTCAAAAGGATAACAATATAGTGAGTCAATGGGCATTTAACAATGTGTTAACGTTGAATCCTTCAAAAACTAAAGCAATAATTATTGGACAGTTCTCGTCTCCATCTCCTGGTACCTGAGTGTCCTTCCCTCACCTCAAATTCTTTATATCAAATTGTTTTATTCTAACGTATATTATTTCGATCAATATTAGTTTATTTTGATAGATTTACAGATAATGAATTTATTTTTCTTAACGTTCTTCTTACCTTTTCTTTTTTTTTCGTGACCCTTCACCTCCTCTCCTTCACTAACCCTCTTTCTTCATTCTCCCCTTCTTTGCTTACTTCTCTCCTTCTTCTCTTTTCCTATTCCGTCCTTCTCTTCTTCACATAACTCTCTTCCTTTCCAGACTTTCTTTTCCTCTTATATCTCTTCTACCCTTTTCTTCTCCTAAAATTTCTATTTTCTTCTCATCTTCTGCTCTCCTTCTCCTTTTTGCTCCTTTCTGCTCCATCTCTCTCAGTCACTCAACTCTTTTCTTGCTTGCGCTTTGCTTTGTTCCTCCTCTTTTTCTCATTACTCTGTTCTTCTCTTCTTTTTTTCTCCTTTCAACTCTCTCCTCTTTTTCTTCTTTTCTTTTTCTCTTCATCCTCATCATCTCTTCTTCTCTTCTTGGCTTTACCCTCCCTTTTTTCCGACTCCTTTCTTCTTTTCTTTTTTCCTTCTTCTTCTTCCAACTCTCTTTTGCTTCTTGCACTCTTTCTCTCCTTACTTTATCCTTCTCTTACTTCCTCCTTACATTATCTCTCCAACTCACCTACCCTCATAACATCCGCCTACTTCCTTATTCTCTTGAATCCTTCTTTCTTACCCTATCGTTTTCTTTCTTTACTTCTCTCTCACACATTTCTTCCTTTTCTATTCCCCTCGTTCCAAAGTCTTCTTTTTCCCATCCGTCTTTCCTTCTTTTGTTATCCCCTCCTATTTCATATTCTCCTCTTCTTCTCTTCACCTCTGAACTTTCTCTTCCTCTTCCTCATATCTTCTATCCTTCCTTCCTTCTTTTCTTCTAACCATTCTTCTCATGTCCCAACTCCCTTCTTCTCTTCTTTGTTCTTTTCCTTACATTTGTCTTTCCTTCCTTTATTATATTTTTGCCTTCTCCCCTTCTTCACTTATTTTGTACTCCTCCCCTTTTTTATTCCTTTACTCTCTCTGCTCTTCTTTTTTTATTCACTACTTGTCTCCTTCTCTTTATTTCTTTTTTCTCTTGTTATCCTCTTCTACTTTCCTTTTCTCTCATTTTCTCTTCTACGTCTTTTTTTTCTATGTTCTTCTTTCCTTCACTTTTTTCTTCTTCACTTTTTCTTTTAACTCTCTTCTTTTCTTCCCCTTTTCCTTTGTTAAACTCTCTGCTTCTCTTCTTCTTTTATTCTCCTCATTTCCTCTTCTATCAGCTCTCTTCCCCTATTGATTATTTTCTCCTCTAATCCCCGTAGAATTCTTCTTCCTTCTGTCGCTTATTCTCTCCTGATCGTCTTCTTCTCTTTACTTTATGCCTTCTTCCCTTTATCACATTCTCATATTCACGCCTTCATTTCTCTCTTTTTTCGTCTCTTTCTCTCCTTTTCTTCCCTTCCTTTCACAATTCTAATCTCCCTTACATTTTTTGCACTTCTTTCCATTATATCTTCTCCTGCTTTTCTCTTTCTTCTGTTCTTTTCTATTAATCCTCCCTTCTCCTCTCCTTTTTCTCTTCTTCTCTTTTTCTATCTCTTCCTGATTATTAATATTTCTGATTATTATCTATTCTCCTTTTTTCTTTTCTTCTCTTTCTACACTTGATCTTCTTCTTTCCTTTTTAGCTTCTCTATTTTCCTCCCCTTCTTTTCCTGTTTTTTTTTCATCTCGCTTCCCCAATCTCTCATGAGTGATAAATTTTCGAACAAAAAATAATTTCTCAAGGAAACAGTTGTTGAATCTTTCATCAAGAGAGATAGATTTTTAACAAGAAATGTAACAAAAGATATATGAACCATAAATCATTTTGGTTTCGAATAATAAACTGTTGAATATAACTGAAAAAGACGAATTTTCAAGTAAGTAGTAAAATCTTTCTAATATAAAGAAATTTTAATTTTCGATTTTTTGAGAAAACTCGCATCCTGAAGAGGGCTCCCAAAAAGAAACAATTTTTTCTTCAAACTTTTTGTCATACCTTGCGTGATTTGGCTGAGAATTCTCATTTCCGTTTATATTTTTGAACTTCGAAAATGTCAAAACTCTTACAAGAGATAAAAGAAAAACTCAAATATGAAATAGAATCAAATTTTTATCAAGTTATTATAAAATATTTCTAGAAAATTAAAAAAAAACATACGATTAACAATAATGAAATGTTTGACCACAGATGCATAATAATTATAGAAAAGATAATCACAAACTATCAAATAGTTGAAAAGTTACCTCGGATTGCTGGAAATAATAATACAGAAACCCTTTCTAAATTTTATAAATAATTCAAAATGAAGTTTAAAAAATTGAATATCAATTGGATGGAAATCGTTATCTAGAGTCACTGCAAAGTAATGCAAAAAATTACTATTTTCATCCAGTTGTTGGAAAATATTTCTTCTTTCGTGTTTAGAAAAAATCTAAAAATTTCACAAAAAATCGTGTTTCTTGCGAAAATTTCAGCACAAAAAAATGGGCTGTTAGCATATATTTCAGCTAGAACTGTTCTGAAACCTAAAACCTAAACAACCGATCAAATAAGAGGCCTCCTGCTCCGCACACATACAAAATCACACACAGACGAATTCTACATCGAGAGTACCCTTTGGTAACACGAAACCTTATCCAGATTCACACACATAACCAGTCACACAAATAGTACGCACACTACAGTGACACAACTGTGACACGGCCAGGCGTTACGCGTGTCATTAGAGATTTCTTATATAGGAGAGAACGTTACGCACGCAACTGTGACACGGTTGGGCATTACGCGTGACATTAGAGATTTCTTATATAGGATTCTAGACCGTACCCTCTCCTGAAAAGAACAAGTCCTCGAAATTTCAAGAGACTTTTGGAGTACTCTGTCAGCTCAAAAGAAACAAGGAATCCTTGCCAACATCAACTCCAATACTACTTGTTAGGACCCTAATACTTCCATTTTGGAACGAAGTTCCTTATAGGAGGGCGGAGAGATTTCGTGGGTAGGGACCAATTTCATAAAATTATTTTCTTATCGTTTCGCTGTGAAGTCATGAATCAGCGTTAGACTGACAGCGTTATTGACTTTAGAATCTGATACCGGTTGGAATTTTTACTCTAGAGGGGGATGTATGACACCCGTTGAAATTTTTACGAGCATCCTTTAACAAGTAAGAGTTAACTATGTATTCAAACTTGGGTTAATACATCGGTTAAAAAAACATAGAACATCTTTACAATACAGAGGATATTTTCCTGACGACGGGTCGGAAAGTTTCGCTAGCATTGGGGTTATTACACGATTAACCCGTTCTACTTGTCCGTTTGCTTTTGGCGATGCTGTCACGATGAGTACATGATTTATTTTATTCTCATCTACAAACTCTCTAAATTCCTGCTATAGTTTCTAAAATGCTCACTTAAATGATTTCCTGTTTCTTTTGTTTCTGTGGTTTTGACAGGATAAAGTTTGACAAACTTTGTGAAAGCCTCGATAATTAAAAGTATGTGTTGCTTTGTTGCGATTTTTTATCAATGGTATCTAGATGATCTACATGATATGGTAAAAAAGGCGTTTCACCTTTCGGAATAGGGTCAAGACAACCCTCACCCTTTCCCGCAGAAGGCGGAAATGCTATGCATTTAAGACAGTTTGCTTCGTAAACTTTGACCTTTTGCTACAATATTCGGAAACCAGTAATTTCTTATTATCGCTTCAGAAGTTTTTTCGGCACCAAAATGACCAAATTCATGATATTTTCTCAAGACATGATTTTCCATTTTTTCCGGGACATAAAACAAAATCTCATTATCGCGTTTTCTATCAACCGAACCGTTCCTTATCTCAAATAATTTATCTTCCGACTTTTCCAGTTTTTAGCGGGGTTCTCGAATTTTCAGGTAACGGTTTTGACAAATTACTAAGTTTGATTTAAGAGTGTTGTCCTCGACAACCATGACGAGAGCCCATCCATGAATTCGTTCATGAATGCCTTTTTAATCTAGTGTGAGATTCAGAGCGTTACAGTCAGTTACAATTTTGGAATGTATGCCTTGAAGATAAATCCGGAAACGTATCAAAGCATAGACCACAGCGAGTGTTTCCAACTCAGAAATGTGAAATTTACTTTCGAGTTTTGAGGTTCTTTTTAAATAATAAAATATCGGGTGGAATTAATGATCTGATTTACGCTGAAGCAGAACTGCACCAAAGCCCAACTTACTGGCGTCGCAGTGCAATTCCGTTTCATCTCTGGGGTTGTAGATGCTAAGAACGGGTGCTCCAATAAGTTTTTTTTTAAGTTGCTCGACTGCTTTTAATTCTTCGGGTCTGAATTGGAAAAGTACATTTCTCCTTGAAAGGTCATAGAGAGGTTTGGCTAAAAGAGGGAAACCCTCAATAATTTTGCGGAAGTAAGAACATGACCCCAAAAAACTTTGAACTTCCCGGAGGTTCTGAGGTATAGGAAAGTTAACGACTGGTTCTACCCCCTGATCTGTAGGACTTATTCCGTCGGGTGAAGCTTTGTACCCTTAATACTCGAATTCCGTTTGGAGGAATTTGCATTTGTCTAGATGCAATTGCAGTTTGTTGTCGACCATAAGATTGAACACTCGTTCTAAGATCATTAGGTGCTCTTCCATAGATGCGCTCGCAACTAAGATGTCGTCCAAGTAGACAACGACATTACCCGATTTAATAAGATTATCGAAAACTTTGTTTATGAACCTTTGGAAGGTCGCGGGACCTGTCTTGAGACGAAATGGCATTTTCAAGTATTCAAACTGACCAAGCGGTGTAATGAAAGACGTGTATTTAATTGAATCCTCGGTCACGTCAATATAGTGGAATCCATCTTTGCAGTCTAGTAATGTGAAGTATCATTTGTCGCGTAATCCGTCAATCTTGTCTTCTATCAACGGAAGCGGGTAATTATCTCTTAAAGTGATTTTATTCACAAACCTATAATCAACGCATAGCCTGTATTCTAAGTTTTTTTTCTTGGTCATTACTTTAGGAGATGCGTAAGGAGAATCACTTTCACGAATAATTTTTCTCGATAATGAATCTTCCAAGATTTTGTCTAGAGTTTCTTTTTCCTCGAATGATAATCTTCGTGGCGCGAAATGGATAGGTCAACTGTCTGTCAATCGTAATGTCATCTTGGTTTTTATCTTGGGGGATTCAGGAAATTCTCGATTCAGATATTTATAAACAAATAAACTTTTCAACATTGACCTCACCTTAGACCTCACTTCAGAATTTATCTCAAGGGAATCGATAATTTGATCAGCTGGAAAATCGATGTCAAATATTTCTTTTGTAGCTTAAGCCTCATTTTCCAAAAGTGCTCATATCATCGAAATTAACATTAGCTGAAATAATGCCTGAATGAATAAGTGCGCTCTCATTAATACCATTTTACTCACGTCCCTTGTATAACTTAATACATTCCGCAGGTACCTGGCAGCATTTCATGAAACTTACGGGGCTACCAGTGTCCAGGAGGGTATTTAAATTTGAGGAGAAGCATGTGTTTCCAACGTCGATGTCGTACTTCAGAATACGGAAGCATTTCTTGTTGAGTGGATTCTCGGAGATTTCTTCATTTTTCTTCTCTTCCAGCGTTACTTTAGCTACGTGGAACACTTCTTTGTCATCAGCAGCATCCGAATCAGATACATCACTGATTTTTTGTTCTGGCAGAAGTTATCTATTAGTACAATCCTTTGAAAAATGGCACATTTCGAAGCATCGGAAGCAGGCTCCTTTTTGCCTTGGGGGCAATTTGCATTCAACTGACACGTGTCCAAACTTACTACAATTGTAGCAACGTGATGATGGGTCTTTTTTTCAGGTCTTGTAGCTTGAAAGTTTGTAGAATTGGTGCTTCGCTTGCTCTCGTGGATGACCTTACCATCGTCTTTTAGGGAAATTTTCTCAAAGGCTTGAAGAAGGTCTTTCGTCTGGACAAAGCGTTGAATTCGGGCTTGATTCCTAAATTTCGAATCTGGTATTCCATCCACAATGTAGTCGATGATATCCTCCTCGTCAACCGGAGCTGCATTTGCCAGAATAATCTTTTCATGGAAATAATCATTAAATGATTCAGAAGTTTTCCAAGTGCGAGTTTCGAACTTTTTGCGAAGGTCTAATCGGTTTTGACGATGGTCAAACATGTTTCCTAGCTCGATCAAAAGATTTGGCACTGTCATTCCAATAAACTTCAATTTTGAATGTTACCATTTTTGAGCCTTCTCTTTATGTTTAATGCTCATTAACAATGGTCCATTTGCATCATCCAGCTCGTACGTGGTACATAGAGAGAGAACTTGTTCTTTCCATTTCCGGAAGTTTGTGTCGTTACCATCAAATTCACTCAGAAGGTCTTTTACATTGTTCACATTGATGTGACGTGATGGTTGCCGGATTTGGAGGTTAGCTGGAGAGGCGCGCAGAAGCTCCAGTTCACGTCTTGCGAGCTCCAGTTCTCGCTGCATCAAATCGTGTTCCCGACGAAGGAACTCAACTTCGCGTTCATCGTACCTTTGTTGTTGTCCTTGATTGGTTGGATGTCTCATTGCTCCTTGCCCGTTATCTTCTGCGAACTGATTGATTGGCTGAAGAGTGTTGGCTTCTTCCAGCCATTCGTCTGTTGTATCTGCCTCTTGCAGAGTCTAATCATCTCCGGCTTTGATCCGCTGGTCGATAAGTCCCGATTTGAGCAAATTTCCTTAAGGGTTTTCACCCCGAATCTGGTGGGATCCATGGTGTAACTCGGAAGTTTTTTTTCACACGCTTGTCACTTCGCTAGAATGAGTGTCACTACACTAAAATGAATGGTATTTGCCAGCACTATCACTACGGAAGGAAGCGTAACATGCAGCAGAAGGATGCTTCGCCCAAAAATTTTCTTTCGGAGGGGTATGGGAACAAAACAAAAGGATGTCTCCACGTTCACTGGTCAGCCATTCTCACTTTCGAACACTTCACTCACGGCGCAGCACTATTTTGCAGCGCCACACTACGTTCTTTTCTGTGAACTAAAGTGGCGTTTCAATCTCCGCCATTATTTATGATTCAAAGCGTCGAAGACTCTGATGACCACAACACTAAGATTCGCCGGAAAAAAAACAATTCTGTACTTGAAACTCGCACTCCTGTAATTCGCTTATCCGATACAGAAGTTCAGAGGAAAACTGAAGTCTCTCTGAGACACGGACGAATCGAAAAAGCAATACGCGCGATGGAACATGAGGGGCACGCGGCAAATCCAGCGTCGATTTTCTCGACTTTTACCGTCACGAATTAAAATGTTTATTGTTTTCCAAATTCGCGTATCCGATACGGAAGTTCAGAGGAAAACTAAAGTTTCTGAGACACGGAAGACTCAGAAGCACGGAAGCACGAAAGAAATAAGCGCGAATGAGCACGAGAGACACGCAGTAAAGATGGCATCAGTTTTCTTCTAAGCTTTTGCTGTTACAAATTCAACTTTTGATGTTACAAATTCACTTCTGAAGATTGTAAGAGTTAACTATTTATTCAAATTTGGGTTAATACATCGGTAAAAAAACATAGGACATCTTTACAATACAAAGGATTCGGAAGAAGTGACCTCCTACGTCGTTTTGCAGAGAAAGCCTCGAGATAGTGGCGCCAAATATCGCTATGAAACAAATAAATACTTTAAAAACCTACAAACACCTATAGATTTTACGGCAATTCGACTTCTTGAATTTCGCGAAATTTTCAACCAATTTTTTAAACATTCGAAACGTTATTTTCATTAGCACTACAAGAAAGTTTGAATCGCAAAAATCGGTCTACTCTTGCGTTTTTTTCTATTTCATTATCTTTACGTAATATAAGTAAAAATGGTCCAATTTCTGCGATTCAAGTTTTGTTGTACTAAAAATTATGGAGGATTTTTGAATGTACATAAACTAGTGGAAATTTGTGAAAAACTTGCCTTGTAATTGTGACATGAAAGAAATGCATCAACGATTCTAATATTGGCACCGTGCCAGTCTACTGGCGCCCTCACTTTGCGGGACGCTCCCATGTTAAACCTTATGGAGCAAAAGTTAGTACCGTGGCGGCCACAGTCACTTTCGGATGACTCTTCCATAAGAATACGTGTAAAATTTGACGGCAACGCCGGCCCGCCCCCCCCCCCCCCCCCCCCCCCCCCGCCCCCCCCACCGCCGTAACCCAGACAATGTCATCG
>WSXT02240939.1:0-30621 GCA_011762715.2 Neuroterus valhalla
AATGGTTTGTTAACGGGGGGGGGGGGCTTAGAGGTCCTCTAATCCGTTACGTAAATTGAGTATAGTCCCTAAGGAATTAAATTGACAAATAGACAAATAGACAAAGCTTAATCAAGATTTCCCAGCAAAAAGTAAAAAATTTGTAACTTATTGGACATGATCATTGGTCACGCGCATATTCTGGATTTGCTTGATCTACTTGAATAAGAATTCTTTTGAACACGTGAAACCGATCGCGAGACGAGTGATCAGAAAATCAAGAGATCGATATCTAGTTGACACTCTCACTCATTCTTTGCAGTCATGGTAAAGTGAATTTATCAGAATCGCTTTAACTAGCTGATGGCGATATGATTTATGATAAAAGCAGACATGCCTTGTCTGGACTCTTGCAGAGTAGTTTCAAGACTTGACATAGAACGTAAAGCTGGAACTTATAGATTAATCAAAGTCTAGAAAATGCGATGAATCTCAATCTCACTAATGTTCCTTCACATTTAATTCCATAATAGACCGTGAGATATATTTCGAATAAAAAGTTGTGTCTAATCTGTTTCCTCAAATTGGGAGTAATAGGAATAATTTTCTAGCAAACTTAGATTTTTTTTCAAATTGCATTTGATGATTCAAAAAAATGTATTTCTCTTGATAACGGTAATTCCTATTTTCAAATAAGAGAACAAAGAAATCAGAAGATTACTCTTGGAGTGTGTTTTCTTGAGATCTTTGATTTGTCGCTTTTGACGACCATTTGTTTTTATTGGCAACATTTTGGTACTTCAATTACGGGCTATGAAAAATATCAAAAGAGCAAAGCGTACCTCGCGCCCAACTAACAGCCCGGAAGTGGAAAAAGGCGATTCGCATCTTAGGCACATAATTATTTTAGGCACGCGTATAAATGCCGAATAAAGCGACCGACTAAATTAGAACGTGCAAATTTTGTTGGAATTTTTCTTTTCACGTTATGTTTCATCATAATATACGTTAGTTTGGTTAGGCGTATTATAATGAGAAATATGCCACGCGCGCGATTTAAGCTTGAGGAAAAATGATCCATCAAATGAAATGGAATGGTTAACGTCTTGAATTTCAATGTTGAGTTTATTTTGCAGTGTTGCAGTTTTCTAAGCACTGAATCGAATGCCAAAGAAAGCACTTAATATTAAAACAATTTCACTATTAGGTTTAGAATTATCATTTAACATAACGATATTTAAGAGAATGGTTCTCAAATATTTAAAAAGAAAGTCGATTTTTCTATACTTGTTTTTGAGTTGAATTTCTCAAAATTATAATCCCAGACATGCAATTAAAATATAAATTAAATGTACATAAAATAATAGGGACTTCGAGTTTAAATATTCTAAGAAACTTTAGCTGAGATAAGATAGCGCTTGAATCTAATCACGTAACTTCATTATCTGGCAGACGACTCGGTTTTCACAATTTCAGTGTCTCATAATTAATTGACTCTTGCCGACACGGTAGAGTGCAATTTACAGAAATGCTGTCTCGCCTAGATGCTTAAAGGAAAAGCTCTTTCAACTCAATTTGTTCGAGAAAATTATCATAATTTAATGAAAATATTATGAATTACAGTTTACTTTAAATGCTAAACCTGCTGAGAAAAATTGTCCTCTTCGGTAACATTTTTTCCTTCTTTACAAATTCTACGAAAATTGTATCCTAATGCTTGAAATGCTGAAACTTCAAATCCATAAAATACTTATCTTGAAGTATTTTTAGGTGTAAAAGCTATTGAGTTAGTTTCCTGATAATTATTTACCTCATATTCTTAAAGCAGTAATTTTGAAGTTGTTGATTAGGGAAAAATAAAGGAAAAAAGTTTTCGATTTCATAGAATTAAGGAGTCATCAGAATAAAATAGAATGAAAAAAAAACAGGTAAGGACAAACGTTGAGGAAAGGTTTGAAAATATACGGGACTTCATCCGTGGCTGATCATCAATAACTTGGCTAGAAATTCAACTGTTGCCAATTTCTCTTTCTCTCCTTTTTAAAGTGTGATGTCAGTATAAATCTTCATTAAAGATGTTTAATCACCAAAAGATAGAATGTTGAAGTTTTATTATACTGTTCAGTAAAAAAACGAGACAAAAATGAAACAAAAAATTATCAAACTATTTTTCGGAAAGTTTATTTAATTATGAAGAAAATATTGAAATATATATTGAAAGCCAAGCAACACTTTATGAATTTCGAGACTAAAAAGTAATAGGGGAGTCTCCCTCGGACTTTGGCAGATAAATAATACTTTTTAAACACTTTTCAATTCAATTTTAACAATAATTTGAAAAATATTGTCAAGTTGAAGATATTATCACAAAATTTTGTAAATTATTACAAACAGGTGTAAGATCAGTATATTATGCTAAGTTGAGATTGTATTTGAAGTTCAATGCTCCTCCATTTTAATTTAATTTGTTATTTCAACTGAATCACAAGTAGAACTTCTAATTATTTCTCACAAAATATTAATGACAAGAATTTTCCAACTCTTGTAATTTTAATGTATTTGAAGTTTAGGACCTTTAAGCATTTTTTATAAATTGGGTAGTATATGAAGACTGAATTTCTTGATTCTTTTTGATCGATTTAAAAATTGACAGTTTTTATCTAAAATATAGAATTCTATGCGATTACAGAATAAGCTTAATTCAATCTAAAAACTGCATATATTGGATACGTTACAAACCCCTTTTTCCTGGCGTATTTCACATACTTTAAATCATTTTTGCTCCTAAATTTTGCCTCGTTCAAGCTCTTCTTATTATTAAAAAAACATTTGATTCTTTACAATTTATTTTCCAATTTATTTCTCTCAAAAAGTATTTTTGCAAAGCCAGATTACTTCCAAATAAGAACTTCAAACTGTTTTACGAAAATGTTAATTCTGTTATATCAAAGTTTTATAATTGGTACCTTTCATTTTTAAAAACATGTGTTTTGATTCATAATTGATTATTTTACTCTACGTTATTTATAGCCAGCGCCTTTCCTGAATTCAAAGAGCCTTGTTCCAAAGTGTTGCAAAATGTAATAATTAAATCGTTCCGCATGGAGAGGGACTTTCGGGTCAACCGCAATAAATCGTTAGGCAAGTTGCAGTGCGATGAAGTCCGCGATAT
This sequence comes from Neuroterus valhalla, assembly GCA_011762715.2. Classification (NCBI taxonomy): domain Eukaryota; kingdom Metazoa; phylum Arthropoda; class Insecta; order Hymenoptera; family Cynipidae; genus Neuroterus; species Neuroterus valhalla. Next base: position 3,152 of record WSXT02240939.1, read on the forward strand.
ACATTACATTTGAACACCATTCAATACATTCACAAGTAGAGAATGCTAGACTACATTTCGCCAGGAAGCGCACACTGGAGTTGGAAATAAAATAAACCCAACCCAAAATAATTGTCATTCACAGAAAACCGTATTTTCTGATTTCTAAATCCTGAGCATCTCAGAGTACCTCAAAGACATCAATATAAAAGTGGAAGAGGAATTTTTGAGTGACAAGGTTGCAAGCAGTTTTATTCTGTTTTTGACTCTTGAACGTTCCAACCAGGCGTACGGTGTCAAGAAAAAGCTGCTCCCTTGATACCATTCGAGACAGCTAAGGCCATCGCGCATCGATTTGGATTTTTTCCACGCGTTAAGAGAATTTCCATTTGGCTTTTAAATCTTTAGTGATGATAGGAATTCCTTCTTGATGAAAAACACATGTTTCGAATAAAATCAATATTCGGTTGAGGAGGAAGAACTTATGAGTCGCATTTGAATTTATTTATTCATTATTTCAAGATATTTAAAAATTTTATCACTGACGTTCATTCTAATCATCCTTTAACACAACAGATCAAACATTGCAAAATAGACCACTTTTCAGGCGAATACTCAAATTTCCAACAACAAAAAATCAATTTTTTACAAAAATTGGAACAGTTAAACTTGCAATTAAAAAAAATCAATTTACGATAACAAAGAAAATGGATTTCCAACAAAATAGTTCATTTTCCTAACAATATGACGAATTTTCAAATGAATTCATGAATCTATAACCAGAACAGTTAAATTCCAATCCAAGAAGAAGAATTTTTAACTAAAAAGATAAATATTTAACTGGATCACTTCAATATTCGGCCATAAAGGTGAATATCCAAACAAGAAGATTAATTTTCGAATAGAAAGAATAATTTTGTAAGAACAAATACAATTGGTCAACAATATAGTCGAATTTCGAACTCAAAAAAAAAAATTCTTTTCACCCAAAAATGAAACAGTAACATTTTTAGCTCAACAAACCAATTTCAAACCAAACATAAGAGTTTTCTACTGGAAAAAGAATCTTCAACTGAAGGAGTTGAGTTTTCAAACAGATAGATTAACTTTTACCGAAAAATATTAATTGTGAATAAAAATTTGAATACTCAAATTTAAATATGAGAAAGCGGATGTTTAACAAAAAAATGAATTTATAACTAAAAATATGGAATTCTTAATTGGAATAAGTTAAACTAACTTTGAAAAAAATGATTTGTCAACAAAGAAACAAATAACTTTTAAACAAATTATTACATTTTTACATAAAATGATGAAGAATCAAATAAAATTGTTAATGTTTACCTGAAGTGGTGGAATTTTAAACCAGAAAGACGAATTCTTAACTGAAATGATGAATATTTACATAGAATAGTTCAATTTTTGCCAAAAAGTTAGTTTCCAACCAAAAAATACAATTTTCCAACATAATGTTTGAAATTTTAAATTTTAAACCAAGCATTAGGAGTATCAACTAGATGAATGTTCGACTTAAATTAAAATTGTTTAACTTAATAACTTGAATTATTGACCGTAAAAAAGAATTTTTGAAGAAGAATATTACCTTCCGAAGAAACAGATAATTTTCTACAAAAAATCGATTTTTCAACAAAATATGTGAAGTTTCAACGAAATAATTGAATTTTCAATTCAAAAAGAAAGATTGTCGCCAAATTGTCTATTTTTGAACTCGAAAGGATCAATTTTCCACTAAAAATTAAACGGTTAAATTTTCAGTTGAAGAAATTGATTTTCTACCAAACTGATGAACAGTCAGGTTTAATGATGAATCTTCAACGGGAATAGGTATATTTTAAGACAAAAAGATGGGTTATTAACCATGAATATTAATGTTCTACAAAAATAGCAAATTCTCCACGAAGTAAATAAATTGTTAAAGAAACAATTGTTAATAATTGTTAATTTTTAATGAATTGTTAATTTCCAAATTCAAATTCAATGTTCAACTAAATACTTTAATTTTCACTAAAAAAGATGAATTGATTTTCAACAAACAAACTTAAATTTTAAACAAGCAGTTGATTATTTAACTAAAAAAAGATGAATTTACAATTAACAATGTAAATAAGCTTTCTATCATAATTCAGAAATATTTCTTCTTCGGAATACTACTTCTACACTAAACACTGCTTGAGATACTTTCTTTATTTGAATTTAAGAAGGGGGGGTTTTAAAATTTTAAATTGGAAGAACGATTTTTTTAAATTCCTCTCTTCTGAATCCAAATTATAATAAGTTTGAAGAGTTCCCGTTCCATGTGAAAAATTCCCTGTTCCAAATAAAATAAACCGTGATAAAAACATTTTAAAAAAAAATGAAGATAATGATTCTTTCCTCGATTCTTCCTGTAGGTTTGGGCTACCATCAATTCAATGATCAAATTTGAGTCAGCTAAAAAAATCTCATAGAGCAACAAATTTGCAAAAAGTTTTCCTTAGAATGGAAAAAAATAAAGAATCTTCCTCTTATGACGTATAGATATATTTGAATATTTTGAGAATCAGATTAAAGGAATGTCACATTCTTTAAATCAAAAAATAAGATCTCTTTTTGATTCATAAAAAAAGAGCGGTCATTTTTCGTTTATTTTTGGTAGAAGTTTGGATAGTCTAGGTTGAGTCAATTAAACTCCCGGTCATTTCCCGGTTTATTCCCGATCAGTAAAATTCCCTGTCATTCACCGGTCTTTCCCGGTCAAGTTTCCCGGTATAATCTCAAATGTGTGGATGAACTAGAACTAAAAAAATTCTGTAATTATAAAAATTTTGGGAAAAGACAAACGTTTCTTGGTTTCTTATCGAATTCTCCAAAATTTCAACTCAGCATCTCATTTTTTGTGGACGCAAGTGGGTAAATCTACTTATTTATTATTTAAAGTGAAAACTGGAAAATTCTAGTCATCAGAATCCATAAAACAGTGACTTAAATCTGATATATTTAGAATATTAGCCTCATGGACTCCCAAAAAACTAGAATCTAAAAAAATACACTAAAGAAGGAAGATACCACTTGTACTTCATGAGCAGGAATATTTGAATGACATAGAATCGTACTTTTTTATTTTTTGCATTTCTTCCATTTCGTTCAATTTTGATTCTAAACTTCAAGAAAGTTTGCTTTTAAATAATCATAAAATTGAGAATTCACTGATCCGAATAAATTTTAAATTTGAGAAATAGATATGTTCTGGACGGAAATTTTATTATGAAATGCACGAGATAAATGGATTGTTTTTATCTGTTTTACATTGACCCAGTATATTAAATCATACCTTACATAATTCAGTATATGTCTTGTAAACACTAAACGCCTAACGCTGTGCATTAGCTAATCGACTTTTGAAATCGATTCAGCCAAGCGACTCATAAAACAAGTTCGGATAGTGCTCCGCATTTCCACTTCTACATTTCTAAAATTATCATCACTTCAGTGACTCAATGGAGCAAAAAATCGCAATATTTTAAAATATAAATACATTTTATACAAACAAGATTTGAATTATTTTAACTGTTCTTATCTTTGAAGTGTTACAGAACCATACTTACTTCAAAAGAGAAAGATAAATTGAGAGTATCAGAATATTTTAATTTTGGGGCTTTGGTTATTGTTTATAATATTGATCTTTAAAAATGAATTACATCAATTTTCAGATTATCTGCGTTTTCTCTGAAGGGCACGTACTAGAGTATTCATCACGTGACTAATTGCATGGTATAATATTCACCGGATGTATAATTTGAAAAATGTATATATTGTGATGGAATTTTGAAAAATGCTTTAAAAATATATGATGGCACGTCTCACTGGCCACTTTCAGTTTTCATTTTTTCCAAGTAGTGTAATGTTGAAAAAAATTGTTTTTGTAATGTAACTAAGAGGAAGGTCCTTGCTTCAATCAAATAATCGAAAAATTGTACTATTTTAACAAAATAAATAGACAAATGGACCAGTGAGACATGCGCTCATGTATTTCAAATCACGTGACACTCTGGTAAATGCCCTCAGAAACAAATTATCAAGTATTGATTCGCAAGCCCGCACTCGGAAGTAGACCTGGAAAATAATGGAAAGCAGTCAGGAAATTGAGTCTTTGCTATAATAAGGAAGCGTAAATGTATCTTAACTATGTTCTCTAGTATGTATACTATAGCACGTATTTACAAAGAAAACTTTCACTCTACTGCCTGTATTACAATCAAATAAATTTTTTTAATATATTTATTTTATTTATTTAATATATATTTTTTGTATCATTATGATACATCAACAATTTGTATTTCCCTTTTGAGTATCGCGTAACATTATCCTAAAAATATGAAATCAAAAACTTTTTTGTTCTTCAATACTACTTTTTCCATTAAAATAACTTTAATTAATTTTTTCAAGTGGAATTTTGAAATAAAATTACCTGTTGGAAAGTGTGCGAAGTCCGGGTCGTTTGAGGAAAGCCACGAGGAGAGTGGCATTCAAGATTATTGAACCGAAGAGGACGAGGCTCCAGATAGCGATTCTGGAGTTGGTCCTCCATCCCTCCAAATCTTCCAGGCTCGCGCCCAATTCTCCGCCCGACGTCTCCGGCCAACCTCCATCCATTCATAAATGATTCCACACTCCTGGAATATGAATATCGAATTAGTTCAATTTGAAAACAGACAGCTGATTCTCCGTTTACATTTTTTCGAAAAAAACATTTTTTTATTGAAAGGTATGCAAAGTACCATTGAAATGGCTATAAATTATAAATGTAGGATGAAGTTTTGGTTTTCTGCACTTTTCCACTACCCTGACCAAATGTTCAAGCCAACGGGAGCAGGCAGCATAAGATGTGGGGTAATTAGAGACTTTGGGAAGGTATTTGAATTGATTGAATCTTATCTATAACTAGAGCATAAAAGATAAAGATATAAACAATTAGCACCTTGAGTTAGTGAGCTCAAGGCCCGGATTAGATTATTTCGATTCTGAGTTATGTTTAAAATTGTTTGATGGATTTCTGACACGTTAATCGCACATAGCAACACATCCTACGTATACTATTTTAGGTCAGTGTCAAGTCTTCAATTATCTTAGACTTTCGACAATAAAATACTTTCCCTGATGTACAAATGTGCATTAATTATGATTTTATTCGTACGAGGCAGCCAAGAATGAAACGTTTAGTTATTGTTCTTCAGATAAGTCTTGCGTCAAATCCTTTTATTTCTTTTCCTTCATTGTTGCACAGAACATCTTTCGAGAGTTGCTAACGATAAGTAATGCTCAATTTTAATTGACATTAATGGGAATGACTTGAATCTATTGAGGAAAAATATTTTTCCAATCTACATAATTGGCAGGAAGGAGATAAATCTAGTTGCTGCCTTTTATATTTCTGGAATTTATGCAATGGTCGCAATCTCAAAGCGTATATAATTTCAGTTTTATTCTTGGACAATATGTTTTTGAATATTTTCTACAGGTACCCTACCAGATAAGCAAAACGGGACAATTTTGCGTTTTTTCTTCAAACATTTTTCAAAATATGAAGCACGTTTTTCTTTGCACATTTGACTTCAATTTCTTGTCATTTTCTTTATCTTAGGATTTGTACAATATTCTGAATCTTGAAAATGATACATTAATGCTCATCTTCAAAGCAGTACAATTTTCTTAGTGTTAATTCTTGAAGTATTTATATTATTTTTCCAAGTGAGTCGATTTATTATTTCTTCATCTTAAAATTGTTAAAATATTTCTTATCTCAGAATGTATACATGAATTATAAAAATATATACAGGGTGGCGATTTGACGGACGATTTCAAATTCCCGGTTCTTCACGGTTAAGTTTTTTAATTTTCCCGGTCAACTTGTAACATATCTATATTTGTCGCAAAACGCGAACATTTGTTTTTATTCATGACGTTCTTTCTAGAAATCCTTTAACACAACAGATCAAACATTGCAAAAAAAAATCAATTTTGAAAAGGATACTCAAATTTTCTACAAAAAAATATCATTTCTTTCTCGAAAATTGAAACAACTAAACTTATAACTGAAAGAATCAATTTACCATAACAAAAAAAAAAACGGATTTTCAAACGAATAGTTCATTTTTCAACTAAAAAGTTGGATTTTCAAATAAAAAGATAAATATTCAACTGAAGCAGTTCAATTTTCAACCATGAAGATGAATATTTAATTCAAGCATGAAGATTAATTTCCAAGTAGAAAGAACCATTTTCGCAGCGAAAATAGAACGTTCTAACAAACTATTCGAATTTCGAAATAATATTTCGAATATGTCGAATTCCGAATAAATTGTTAACGAAAATTTGAATACTCAGATTTAATTTTTAAAAAATGTGTGTTAAACTGAAAAAATAAATTTTTAACTTAAACTATGGAATTTAAAACTTTCGAAAAACAAAAAAAAAACTAACTTTCAAACATATGATTACATTTTTACGAGAAGTGATAAAGAATCAAATGAAATTTTAAATGTTTAACAGAAATAGTTAAATTTTAACCAGAAAGACGAATTTTTAGCTGAAATGATGAACCTTCAACTAGAATAATTCTATTTTTTGACAAAAAATTAATTTTCAACCAAAAAATACAATTTTTCAACGAATTAGTTGAAATTCGAACTACGAAAATAAAAATTCTCAAAGAAAAGTGGAATAGTGACATTTTTGGCTTGAAAAATGTTTGGCTGCATAACTTGAATTGTTAACCATATAGAAGAATTTTTTAAGCAAAATAATAAATTACGAAGAAAAAGATAATTTCCTATCAGAAAATCGACTTTTCAACAAAATATGTGAAGTTTCAAACGGATTGTCGAATTTAGAACTAGAAAAGATCAATTTTCCACTAAAAATGGAAAAGTTAAATTCTCAAATGAAGAAATCGATTTTCAACCAAACTGATAAATTTTCAGGTATAATTGTGAATCTTCAAATGAATAGATGTATTTTAAGCAAAAAGATGGATTTTTGACCATAAAGGTAAATTTTCTATAAAAAAGGCAAATTTTCCATGAAGTACAAAAATTCTCAGAGAAATAGTTTAATTACCAAATTAAAAAATCGACGTTCAACTAAATACTTGAATTTTCACCGAAAAGAGATGAATTGATTTTGAAAAAAGTAGTTACAATTTCAACCAGAGGTGGATTTTGAATCAAAATAATGCAACTTCAACAAGGAAATTGGATTTTCAACAAACAAGTTTCAATTTCAAATGAGTAGTTGATTTTTGAACTAAAAAAGGATGAATTTGCAATGAAAACAAGTTTTCTATCAGAATTCAGAAATTTTTCTTCTTCGGAATACTACTTCTACTTCAAAGACTGCTTGACTAACTTCCTTTATTTAAAACTAAGAAGATCGAAAATTGGGACTTTACTGAAACTTCTTGCCCTAAAATAAAAAATATAATTATTTTCTGAAATTTCCTATCCCAAGGCAGATAAATGAGGAGAAGCAGATAAAACGTGATAAATACATTTTTTCAAAAAACGAAGATAATAATTCTTCTTGTAGGTTTGGGCTATCATCAATTCGATTATCAAATTTGAATCAGCTAAAAAAATCTCACAGAGCAGCAAATTTGCAAAAAATTGTCCTTTGAATGGAAAAAAAATTCTTCCTCACATGACGTCTGGATATATTTGAATATTTTGAGAATGAAATTGAAAGAACGTTACATTCTTTAAATCAGATGATAAGATTTCTTTTTGATTCCTAAAAAGAAAGCTATCATTTATCGTATTTTTTCGGCACAATTTTTAATAGTCCAGGTTGAGTCAAGTAAAATCCCAGTTTTTGATCAAATTCCCGGTCATTTCCCGGTCTTTCCCGGTCGTCACCCTGATAAATCTACAATTTTCTTGTTGATAGAATTTGTAAAATCTTCGTTAAAAAAACTGTTCGTAATGGACAGTGTACAAAATCCGGTATCTCGCTGGACTACCTATTCGCTAAATCAGCGTCAACTGCAAAATACCCCTTGACTTTATCCATTACTTATAGATACAACAGACAGTGGACACTCGCCTAGTATCAGATGATTTATGAGACAATATTATTTAATTGTCCCAACCAAAAATTGATCAGACTCAAACTTGGGCAAAGTGCAGTCTTCTTTCTAACTCTGTTAACTTTAATTAAAAATTTGATTGTCACAACACAGGTTTTATTGAGTTTTCCATTCCCTTTCCATTCGTCATGAGCAATTTGGAAAAATAATTTTAAAACATTTGACCTCGAAGAATATACATTTCTTATTCGATGTTATAGTTTCAACTTTATACACGCCAATAATATATTATTCACATTTTATTTACTATTTTTCATTACATATTAAAATTTCAATTTTTAAAAACATTAAACGGCCGTATTTACGTCAATCTGCGATAGAATTTACCGCTAATTACAGATCACATAACAGTCATTATCTTACACTGCATATTTCGTTTGTTTTGTTTACGTCAACAGTAGGAGTAGATAAATATCACTTGAAAAAATGTGACACAGAACAAAAAAATTACGGAGCTTCATCTACTCCAAGCTCAAAATCGACACATGTTCTCTTAACATTATCGTTTAACTTGTTTCTCCTGTCCATCGATATGAAAATATCAACATCTTGAAGTCTCATTATTACCAACAAGAAAAAACCGCATAATTTCTTATAAAAACGTAATTCATTTTTTTTGGCTCTGTGAAAAAAAAGTTTGAGTCAGAGTAGCAAAAGTCTTCCTGATCAAGACCTGCCGTTGCAGGTGCAGGTGCAGGTTTGCCAAGTTGCAAAATATCCGGATACGGATAAGCAAGCCTAAATGGGAACCCTGATTGAGTGTGGACGTCCGATGGACATTATTATTTGCGTGGGAGTCACTGCTGTTCTTTATAGCTTATTCAAATCAGTCATGGTGCGACTGGTATTGACCGCAGTGTACGGCACTAAATTGTACGAGGTCGCGCCCACGGAAATCTGTTCAGCTATGGTCGAGGCGAGATACCCATCTGGCACCATCGATGAGTATATAAGGACACTGGGGTGATACCAAATGGTCACAAAAGCGAGCAAGGTTACGAAAATAATTCAGTGTCACATACCGCTTTTTTATATCATCAGGGTGGCGATTTGGCGGACGATTTCAAATTTCCGCTCATTTCCCGGTTCTTCACGGTCAAGTTTTTCAATTTTCCTGGTCGGCTAGAAGGCTAGAAGTAACATATTTATATTTGCAGCAAAACGCAAACATTTATTTTCATTCATGACGATCATTCTAAACATCCGTTAACACAACAGATCAAACAATGCAAAATAAATCAATTTAAAAAAAAAATACTCTAATTTTAGAAAAAAAAAATTTTTTTTCACAAAAACTGGAACAGTTAAACTTACAATTGATCAAAATCAATTTACGATAGCAAAAAAATGGATTTCCAACAAAATAGTTCATTTTTCAAACAATGTGATGAATTTTCAGATAACATTATGCATCTATAATCAGAACAGGTAAATTTCAAGCCAAGAAGAAGAATTTTTACCAAAAAGATAAATATTTAACTCGATCACTTCAATATTCAACCATGAAGGTGAATATTTAAACAAGAAGATTTATTTTCAAACAGAAAGAATAATTTTCTAAGAACAAATAAAATTTGTCAACAAAAAGTAGTCGAATTTCGAACTCAAAAAATAATAATTTTCACTCAAAAATGAAACAGTAACATTTTTAGTTCAAAAAACCAATTTAAAACCAAGCATCAGAGTTTTCTACTAAAACAAAGAATCTTCAACTGAAGGAGTTGAATTTTCCAAAAGAGATGAATAAACTTTTACCTAAAAAGATTAAGTGTAAACAAAAATTTGAATACTCAAATTTTAGAATGGAAGAATTGATGTTTAGCAAACAAATGGATTTATAACTAAAACTATGGAATTTTTAATTGGAATAAGTTAATAACTTTCAGAAAAAATAATCTGTCAACAAAGAAAAAAATAACCTTTAAACAAATTATTACATTTTCACACAGAATGATGAAGAATCAAATGAATTGTAAATGCTTACATAAATTAGTTGAATTTTAAACCATAAAGACGAATTTTTAACTGAAATGATAAAAAATTTAACTAGAATAGTTCAATTTTTGACAAAAAATTAGTTTTCAACCAAAAACTACAATTTTTCAACAAAATGGTTGAAATTTCAACAAGAAAAAGAAAAAATTTCAAACAAAAATAGAATAGTGACATTTTTGGCTCAAAAAATTAATTCTAAACCAACCATAAGAGTTTTGAACTAGATGAATGTTCGAATAAAATGAAAAATGTTTAAATGTATAACTTGAATTCTTAACCCTTAAGAAGAATATTAGCTCCCAAAGAAAAAGATAATTTTCTACCAAAAAATCAATTTTTCAACAAAATATGTGAAGTTTCGCCGAAATAATTGAATTTGTCATTCAAAAAGAAAAATTGTCGCCGAATTGTCTGATTTCGAACTCGAAAAGATCAATTTTCCACTGAAAATGAAACAGTTGAATTTTCAGTTGAAGAAATTGATTTTCTATCAAATTGGTGAACTTTCAGGTATAATGATGAATCTTCAACGGGAATAGATATATTTCCAGAAACAAATACGGCTTTTTAATCATAAAGATTAATTTTCTACGAAAATGGCACATTCCCCACATTTCCCACATTTGCTTTTACAAAAGTTGGAACAGTTAAACTTAAAACTAAACAAAATTAATTTACGATAGCAAAACAAACGGATTTCCGAAAATAGTTCATTTCCCAATCAAGGAGATGAATTTTCGAATAAAAAGATAAACATTTAACTGGAGCACTTCAATTTTCAACCATGGAGGTCAGTATTCAAACAGGAAGATTAATTATTTTCCGAGAGAAAGAATAATTTCCCAAGAAAAAATACAATGTCTCAACAAAAAAGTCGAATTTCAAACTCCAAAAATAATTATTTTCAACCAAAAATGGAACAGTTACATTATTAGTTTGAAAAACTAATCTCAAACCAAGCATAAAATTTTTATACCTACTAAAACAAACAATCTTCAACTGAAGTAGTTGAGTTTTCAAACAGATAAATTAATACTAATATTACTATTATTAATAATAATATTATTTTTTAAAAACTTGAATTTAAAATTTGAAAAGAATAGATGTTTTACAAAACAAATACATGTTTTATCCAAACTATGGGATTTTCAATTGGAATAAGTTAAATTTTCAGTTGAAAAAATTACTTGCAACAAAAAAAACTAATTTTCAAACAAATCATCACATTTTCACACAAAATGATAAAGAATCAAATGAAATTTTGAATATTTTACTGAAGTAGTTGAATTTTAACCCGAAAGACGAATTTTTAACTAAATTGTTCGAAAAAAATTTACTTTCAACCAAAAAATTTAATTCATCAAAAAAATCGTTGAAACCTGAACTAGAAAAATAAAAATTTTCGAACCAAAGTGGAATATTGTCATTTTTAGCTCAAAAAATTAATTTAAACCAAACATGAGAGTTCCCATAAATTGATTCCTTAATCGTAAAGAAGAATTTTTGGAGAAGAGCAATAAGTTCCAAAGAAAAAGATAATTTTCTACCAAAAATCAATTTTTCAACAAAACATGTGAAGTTTCATTGAAACAATTAAATTTTCAATTCAAAAAGATCAATTTTTACCGCATTGTCGAATTTTGGACTAGAAAAGATCAATCTTCCACTAAAAATGAAACAGTTTAATTTTCAGTTGGATAAATTGATTTTTAACCAAACTGATGAATTTTCAGGTATAATGATGAATCTTCAACGGGAATAGATGTATTTTAAGCAAAAATATTAGTTTTAAACCATGAAGATTAATTTTCTAAAAAAGACAAATTTTGTACGAAGTACATAAATTCTCGAAGAAATAGTTTGATTTTCAGACTCAAAAATCAATGTTCAATTAAATACCTGAATTTTTTTACAAAAAACGATGGATTGATTTTTAACAAAGTAGTTACAATTCAAACCAGGGATGAATTTTGAATAGAAATAGTGCAAGTTTAACAACTAAATTTGATTTCCAACAAAGAAAAAAAATATTTAAATTAGTAGTTGATTTTTTGACTAAAAAGGGATGAATTTGCAAAGGACAATGTAAACAAGTTTTCCTATCAAAATTCTGAAATATTTCTTCTTGGGAATACATACTACTTCTACTGTAAAGACGGCTTGAAGCACTTTCATTATTTAGAATCAAGAAAAGAGGACTTTAAAATTGTGACGCATTTTGAATTGGACGAACGATTTTTTAAAGTCCCTTTCTTCTAAATTTGAATTACCATCAATTCAAAAAAATCCCGCTCCATGTATAAAATTCCCGCTCACAGAGCAACGAATTTGCAAAACGTTTTTCTTATAATGGAAAAAAATAAAAATTTTACCTCTCATGTAGTATAGATATATTAAAATATTTTGAAAATCAGATTAAAGGAAAGATCTCTTTTTGATTCATACAAAGAAAGCGATCATTTCTCGTATTTTTTTGGGTAGAATTTTTAAAAGTCTAGGTTGAGTCATGTATATTCCCGGTCTTTTTATTGAATGCCCGGTCATTTCCCGGTTAAGTCGCCACCCTGATCATGCAATTTACTCTCAAGTTCAATAAACAGTCATATAACTCTAAAGAGAAATTCTTGCAAATAAAGAAAACAGTCCCTGAAAAAAATGTACTAATAATCAAACGAAATCCATAAGAATGTTGTCCTGTTGTGGAGATATTTTAGCATCCTTGAAGAAACCATAATTTTTCATCCAGCTGAAGACTTGGAAGGTCGCGACTACGCAACTTTAACGAAATTCCTGAAGGTGATACAGGTTTCGAACTGAATGTGTAGCTTCACATAAACAATTGGTTCCCCATTAAGAAGGTCAAAGCAAGATGAGAAATGATAATTATACAACGACAAGGATTACATGCAAACCTGTTGAAGAAGCCTGTGATGCAAGATTGTCTCGAAGAACCATAACACGAATCTTCATTCGCGTAATACAAGGAAGTGATAAAAGAGATTTCAAAGGAATAAGATTTACAAAAGAAAAAAACGATACTCAATAAAGAGATGAAAGAATCTCAAACACAAAAAACCTCTTGGGACGATCAAAGGATATCGCTAAGAGATACCTTTCTCAATTCATGATGAATCATTTTCTTCCAAATTTGAATTGTATTTGGGATCTGAATTAGCTCATTCTAAATATAAATGGTGTCATTAAAAACATGAATCACTGTGTCGCCACACCCAAAGAGCTATTTGATTTGTAAGAAGCAAAAAAATTTTTACTTCATTTAGAAGGTACTGGTGCTCTGAAATGAAAAACCGTAGTTAAAGAAACAATAAATTTTCCAAACTCAAGTCTGTTCAAGTATAACTTTTTTTCGCAATTACGTAACAGTGTCACATCTGAGTCGTCTAGATCTAGAACCTGTAGGAGGTCAAGTGAATGCTCGCTCCTATCAAAAGACTTTGAGGGACTCTGACGCTATCGAATTGAGAAAGATATATAATATCGCAAAAGGGGGAAGGGGATTAAAAAGGTGAACAGGTGTTAGTGGGCACCGGATGTGTAGGCCAACTTCATCTCGTGTTGGTTTTCAATTGCAAAACCGATTATGTCGTGCGTCTCTTTCATAATAATTATTATCTAATTCTCTCTCGACAAAAAGATAACGTCTCGCTTTGTTGATAATAAAGATCGTGGCCACGGAAAAGCCATGAAAGAATGCTGCAAGCCTACGCTTGATCTTTAGAGGCATTGTAAAATATTTGCAAAGCCTCGGGCAAGGTCGTTCTTACATTATAAGACTGATTATTTTATAATGCAGACTTCCTGGTACCTTTTGAAGACTAACCGACTCATTTTATTGACATTGAATAAACCCGTATTACTCTTTAGGATGGATAACAAAGATTATCATTACGGACATAAAATCGAGATTTAGGTATCAACTCTATATCTGACATGAGTTTACTACCAAGATCACTGATCTTTCAAATTCCCAGTCATTTCCCAGTTCTTCAAGGACCAGTTTTTTAATTTTCCCGGTCAACTAGATGTAACATATTTATATTTGTCGTAAAATGCAAACATTGATTTTTATTCATGACGTTCATTCTAAACATCCTTCAACACAACAGATCAAAAATCGCCTAATAAATCAGTTTTAAAAAGAATACTAAAATTTCAAACAAAAAAATTAAATTTTTTGACAAAAATTGGAACAATTAAACATACAATTGAAAACAAGCAATTTACGATGGCAAAAAAATGGATTTCCAACAAAATAGTTCATTTTTCAAACAATGTGATGAATTTTTAAATAACGTAATGAATCTGTAACCAGAACCGTTAATTTTTAAATCAAGAAAAAAATTTGTTAACAAAAATGATAAATATTTAACTGGAGCACTCCAATTTCTAACCATAAAGGTGAATATTCAAACAAGAAGATTAATTTTCAAATAGAATAAATGATTTTCTAAGGACAAATTCTTTAGTTCAATGAAAAAATTTCAAAACAAGCATAGGTTTTCTACTAAAACAAAGAATCTATAGCTGGAGGAGTTGAGTTCTCAAACAGCTAGATTAACTTTTACTGTAAAGGTAAATTGACAACGAAAATTTGAATACTCAAATTTTTAATTGAAAAAATGGATATTTACCTAGACTAATAATCATTTATCTTAATCTATGGAATTTTCAATCGGAATAGGTTGAGTTTTCAGTTAAGAAAATGATAAATAAAAAAACTAACTTCCAACAAAAAAAAAACTGACCTTTAAACAAATTATGAAATTTTTACACAGAATAATGAAAAATTAAATTAAACTGTAAATCTTACCCTGAATTAGTTGAGTTTTAAACCAGAAAAACGAATTTTTAACTGAAATGATGAACATGATGAATAATTCAATTTTTGATAAAAAATACCATTTTCAACAAAACGGTTTGAATTTTACCTATGTATACAAATATAAATTTTCAAACAAAAGCGGAACAGTGACATTTTTGGCTCAAAAAATTAATTTCAAACCAAACATTAAGAGTATCAACTAGATGAATCTTCGACTAAAATGAAACATGTTCAACAGTATAATTTGAATAGTTTATGTTAAAGGAGATTTTTGGAAAAAGAATATTACCTTCCGGAAAAGAATCATTTTCTTCCCAAAAAAATACGTTTTCCAACAAAATGTGTGAAGTTTCAACGAAATAATTGGATTTTCAATTCCAAAGGCTAAGTGTCGCCGAATTGTCTAATTTTGAACTCGAACTGATCAATTTGCCACTAAAAATGAAACAGTTAAATTTTGAGTTGAATAAATTGATTTTGTATAAAATTGATGAACTTTCAGGTGTAATAATAAATCTTCAACGGGAATAGATCTATTTTGAGCGAAAAAGATGAATTTTCAACCATAGAGATTAATTTTCTACAAAAAATCCAATTTTTCCATGAAGCGAATAAATTCTCAAAGAAATAGTTTAATTTTCAAATTCAAGAATCAATGTTCAACCTAATACTCGAATTTTCACTAAAAAAAGAATAATCGATTTTCAACAAACAAGTTCAAATTTAAAACGAGTTGTTGATTTTATAGCTGAGAAAGGATGAATTTGCAATGAAGTCAACAAGCTTTCTATCATAATTCATAAATATTTCTTCTTCGGAATAGTATGTACTTCTACTCTAAAGACTTCTTTAAGTACTTTCTTTCCTGAGAATTAAGAAGAGGGGACTTTAAAATTTCGAATTAAAGGAACGATTTTCAAAAATTCTTCTCTTCCTTATCCGAATTATAATTTGTTTAAAAAGTTCCCGTTCCTTGTAGAAAATAAAAGCAAATACAATGTGATAGACATTTTTTTTTTTTTGAAAAAATGAAGATAATAATTCTTTCTGTATGTTTGGGCTATTATTAATTCCATTATCAAATTAAAGTCAGCTAAATGAATCTCACAGAGCAACAAATTTTTAAAACGTCAGATGATAAGATCTCTTTTTGATTCATAAAAAGAAAGCAGTCATTTCTCGTATTTTTTCGGTAGAATTTTTAATAGTGTAGGTTAAGTCAAGTGAATTCCGGGTTTTAAAATAAATTTCCTGTCATTTCCCGGTCAATAAAATTCCCGGTTTCCCGGTCAAGTCGCCACCCTGATTTTATCCAATTTCAACACATTTAACTGGAAGCAGACTAATTTACAAAGAATTTCTTGTACAAGCATTTTCAACATTGATTGAGTTCTAAACTATTGCAATGAATCTCAATAAAAAATTTTAAGAATTCTGGAATTATGATCATATCACTTAAGTAGTAAAAAATAAATTTATTCACACAAAAATTTACCCCAAAGCAAAAAAAATTATTTATTGAAATTTTTAAATAGGTTGGCCAAAAAAAATGCAGTCATTTTATCAAAATTCCATGATTTTCCCAGGTTTTTCAGAACTCTTTCTCAATTCGATGACTTTTCCACGTCTGCCATGTCTTGTAGTAGCCCTGTTATTGCTATGACATATTCATCCTTACTTATCTATAATATTTTTAATTTTTTCCTCATGAAAGCGGTTCCCATGAATATAGGGGTCTTCTTTATTCAGATTCTAAATCCGGAAGTCGGTGATTTAAATATTTTCCTGTGTGGTATCCTAGTCAGAAGAAGACACCATCTGTGGTCCATTAAGTTTGTAGCGCTCCTCTCGCAAATGTATATCTTCACATTCTATGAATGAATGAATGAATATGAATGAGTAAAACTCCACGAGGCCTTATCTGCAGTTCACGTATACCTCGATTCCCAGAGTGATGTCTCTTTTTCACCTAATTAGTAACAGCGAGATGCTTACCATCAACGGTCTGAGTTTCAGAAAACTTCTTTTTGAATTTATATTCGTACCAGAAAGTTGGACACAAGATATTTATTGTGGAAAATATTTTAGATTTTTACCCTACATATATATTGAATTTGATATAGCTTTACGCTTTGTGAACAAATTAGGCTCTTTTTGTGATGAGTCTCAAAAAGTAGAGCTAGGGCTATGAAATTTGGGAAAATAGTAGTATGATTTCATACTTTTATTTCATTAGAATTGAGACATTTTGATGAATACATATTTAATATACATTATTATCAATTCACGGACGAGAAACCTCGCGGCTTTTCTGTAGAAAGATAATTTGTTTCTGTCTGTTTTTATCGAAACAGATACAAATATTTACAAATGTATATTCTTGGAGCTCAAGCTTTTGCAATATTCGATGCATTCACTATCTTTTTTTTTCTAGGAAAATATTCTTACGCCCACAAAACAAGCACGAAGAGTTCAAAATTCCACAAGCAAGATTACCAAGTCTGCTCCCCGAGGACGGCCAACGTGATCGGTCCAACATTTATACATGTATTATACGAATGAGAAGCAAAAAATCAGCAGTGAGAAATAAGAAACAAAGAGTAAGAAATTGCAAGTGAAAAGAGTTCACGTAATTGTCTCTGATAAAAGTGAAAAAAATTCATTTTATTTTATTATTATACAGATCAACAGTTAGTATCTAAATCAATAAACAACAGTCTAATAAGTAGATTAGATTGTTCACTTTATGTATACCCTTTTAAGGGGGTTTACGTATCTATATTCCCCCTTCCCACGGGAAATCGACAAAAATTAAACCCTTCAACCTAAATCTCTGACGTACTCAATCTTGTGGAATTTCAATCTCTTCAACCCCTACCGTCTGAAGCTCGACAGTAGTTGAACGTACACGACTAAGCAAGAATCTCAAACGGTCACCCACCCGAGCACTAACCGCGCCCGTTTATGCTTGACATTCGAGATCCCCCAGAGTGGCGATTCACCACCCAGCTACTGCCGTCGGTTTTTATTTTATTTTATTTTTTTCTGTCAAAAATAGTTTTAAATATGATTTTTTGTTGTTGCAATTTTGAATACATTAGGAAACAACCAATTTAATACGTTGATTAGAGTAAAATACACCCCTCTTCAACAAAAAAAGATGTATCTTACATTAAATATCGTGAGAGTGAAAAAGAGAAATTTGTGAAATTCAGAAATTAATTTTTATTACTGTTACGGCAGTCAAACTAGGCTGTGTAACCCAAATTTTTTCAAACACGGGGTGGTGTGAAGTTGATATAAATTAATAGAATATTAATACTCATCTCCATACCAAATTTCTTATCTTTGAAAATGTTTAGAAATTCTAATTTTTCGTTCGTAAGTGAAATCTGTTTTGAATGTTATAGGCATATAGCAAAATAGCACATACAAAATTCTTTTTGTTCTGACAATATGATTTTATTATTTTATCTAGAAACACTTTATTGCCATATAAAGTTATGATATGTATACAGTCTTCTGAACTTGTTTGACGCTTTGGAGAGAAAAACTTTCTTAATTTTGGTAATATAACAATATCGTAAGTACCTAATTTACTCGGTACGATAAGACGAACTATTGATATATCTGACAGGCCAATGTAAGAAAATAAAATTGTGATGTAGGCAAATTTGTCGGTTTCAACGTTCAAGGGATAAAAAACTTTCAATTTTTGAAATCCATCACTATTTTGAACCCAAAATTTATTCGCGTTTATAAAATGAATCAATTCAATTATTTCAGAACCTTTCATGTCCTATACAAAATACTCTTGTCATAGCTGTCTATTATCATAATCACAGAAAATCTATAAGCTCCATTTATGCTAAGAAGTTATATCTTCATGAAAAATCAATCATCTATAATATGAGGAAGCACAGTGTTCATGAAATGATCAGAGTTTAAGATTACTAAACTCGCCCACGAAGCACATAAAACACACAGAGGGGAGTTTAAAGTACTTTGGTTATGAATACTGAAGTCAGATAATAATCATTCCCGGAGTACGTCACACTCTATTCTCTATGTCCGGTAATCAATTGGAAGCAACTCGTAGTGAATTTTTTTACAACGCTCTTCCGGTATTAATTAACATTTTTCTTACAGTAAAAACGAAGTGTAACCTTTACCCTGATTTTCGGGTAAATTCTACCTACAACAAAAATTACCTTCAGTATTACTTGCAACAAAATTTCACATTTGTTTTTTGTGTACTGATCACCATTTTCTTTTCGAGTTTTTTTGGCCACGTTGATACATGTGTGACCATTTGGGTGGTCTGAAAAATTGTTTTTTGAATAAAGGCCATTTAATCCTTCCATTTGTGAGGTTCCCGGAAAAAAGGCCCTTCAAGTTTAAGCTAATTCGGTTAATACATATAAAGTTGCAATGGCCCAAACAATCTCATGAGATTAACATGTTAACATTTTCTTATTCGAAAACATTAGATTCACTAGATTCACATTTCTGATTTTAAACTAAGCTTGCGACCTTGTGAGAGACTTTTTTAATTTGTCGGAGAGTCTCTAATGAATAACTTCCCCTGAATTTCTTTGGTTTTTTATTTACCCCCCCCCCCCCATATAGAGACTCAAAAATGTCCCAAAAACTAAAATTTACATTTTTTTGAAAAATTGAGGCATATGAGGTTTGCTATTTCCAATTACACCACAAATTATTTATATTCGACGAGTACACGTTTTTTAACAGTTCCTGAATAAATCCGCAATTCTTGCTCCAATAAATTTTTTTCTTACTAATTGTGATTGAAATCGGAAAAGAACTTTGAATTTTTATTGAAGATAGACTTTTTTTCCGTTGCATAATAATAAATAAAATACGAGCATGCGTGTGCACTTGTATAGAAGTGTACTTGTACTCCTGTATGCACTTGTACTCCTGTCCGAACAAAGTAGTTACAATTTCAACCAGAGTTGAATTTTGAATCGAAATATTGCAACTTTAACAAAAAAAAATTTAATTTTCAACAAACCAGTTTAAATTTTAAACAAGTAGTTGATTTTTCAACTCAAAAAGGATGAATTTGGAATGAACAATGTAAACAAGTTTTCTATCATAATTCAGAAATATTTCTTCTTCGGAATACTATCTTTTACTCGAAACATTTCTTGAAGTACTTTCTTCTTTCTAAATTTAGAAGTGGGAAAATTGTGACGAGTTTTGAATTGGACGAACGATTTTACTGAAACTTCCTGCCCTACAACGGAAACTATAAATATTTTCTGAAATTCCTTGTCCCAAGTCAGATGAATGAGGGAAAGCAAATAACACGCGATAAAAACATCTTTTTGAAAAAATTTAAACAATAATTCCATCAATTCGATTATCAAATTTGAATCAGCTAAAAAAATCTCACAGAGTAACAAATTTGCAAAACGTTTTTCTCATAATGAAAAAAATATAAATTCTTCCTCTCATTAACTATAGATGGCATTCAAATAATTTGATAATCAAATTAAAGAAACGTTACATTCTTTAAACAAATGATAAGATATCTTTTTGATTCATAAAAAGAAAGCAATCATTTCTCGTATTTTTTCGGTAGAACTTTTAATAGTCTAAGTTGAGTAAAAAAAATTCCCGGTTTTTTAAATTAAATTCCCGGTCATGTCCCGGTTAATGAAATTCCCGGGGTTTTCCTGGGCAATAAAATTCCCAGTCATTTCCCGGTTTCCCGGTCAAGTCGCCACCCTGTAATAAGACATTATCTTGAGTATAGATGAGGTTGTGTCTAGTCATTCTGAAAAATTTGGGGAGTTGAAGAAGGGAATAGACTATCCATTTCGATAATTCGAGACGACTCGTCAAGACCATGAAAAATATCTGACTACTCATCCCAAATTTCGTAAAGATGAGGCACTTCGTATTGCTAACGAATAACTTATGATCGTTCGTGATAAATGATAATTCACTTGACGTTAAGTACCCATAAATGAGATACAAATTACACGTTGAATTTAATTTCGAAAATATAGACAAAGGGGATTCCCGCTCAAAATGAAAAAAAAAACATAAACATATAGTTCACCTAAAGATTACTCGACGACCTGCATTGACATAAATCAGTTTTTTTTACAAGATTCTGATGAAGAATTTAATAACTATAAACTGGAGACCAAAGTCACGTTACTGCAAGTGTGGAAGAGTGATGCGAAAAAAATCAATTGATTCAAGGAAGTAAGTGCATGTGTATAATTGAATAAGCAAAAGGTTATACAATTTCTCCAAACGCATTTTTCCAGAGTTTGAATTCTCAATTGAATAGTTAATTTGATCATATCTAAATAATTATTCAATAACTGACTTCACTACTCATTTAATGGATCTCACAGTTAATTGAAATTCTTTTGTTTTCATAAGCAGGTACGTCTAAGACCAGAAATTCGAGCAGGAATTTATGTACCAGACAATTAAAAATGTAAATTAATACTGAAAAAATCGTCATTTCAGGGGGAAAAATGGCTAGAAGAGATAAAGAAAAAATTACATTATACATTACGTTCTATTTTTAACGCAAGCGCATTAAACATATTCATAAATATTATTTATTTGCAATATAAAAGCGATGGTCTTACTGATCCTTATCTATTGTTACCAAGAAGTAATTAAATCATCACAGGCGTGTCTCTCCACTAAGCAGATTATCGAGCAAGGATCTCTGCATCATTTTTCCGTAATTTATAAATACGCCCAATCGTCAATATCGCATAAAATTTCCGGGAAAGTAATGACTGACAAGGAAATAATAAGTGGCTGAATTGCAGATTGCAATGACTAGCGTCTTTGCCTGTTTAATTAAAAGAATCAATAAAAAAGGAAGATTTCTATGAAATTAAACATGAGAATCTTTTATAATTGCTACAATTATATTATTTGTTTAGCATGGATAATTTTATTTCGTTATTCTTTTCGCAGTTCAAGGTTCCAAATTTTTCTTTTAATGCTTCATCAAGATTAGGAAAAATCTTTTCATATTAATAAAGTTCAATTGAGGTTTGATAAAACGGATTTCTATACATGTTTTTACGACGAGATTGAGCGGGAAACTTCCGGCTGGTCAGAAGTGATGTTACTCGGTAAACGGACAACGACCCAAACTCATTCTGCAGACAATAGCACTGATGTAATAAGATTATTGCAAACATCACCCAGTGGGCTACTTGCCAGACACTCGTACCAAAAATCAAATGAAAACGAAATTCCGTTTGTGAATTTCAAATTAAAATCATTCGATTTATGTAAATGGTACAGAAATAAAACCTGAATTGAAATTACTCATTTGATTCTTATTCGAACTAAAAAAAGCAGAAAATATTTCATGAATTATGGTTGACTAAAGTTATTTATGTCATTCAAGGATGTTCACGAGTAGTTCTCTGAGTCGCTCCTCTTCTCTTTCTTCTTACTGGAGTTCAGTAATCATTGCCAATAGTTGCCCCTCCCCCCCCCCCCTACCCTCATCACTCTCTCTCTCCCTTTCTTTCTTTCTTTCTTTCTTTCTTGTCCGGGAGTCAGTTGGAAACAACGAACAATGTTTCACAAATTGTGTTTTGACATTCTAATAAAAAAGAATGTTTGAAAAATTTTATGGTCGTTTGCAGTAGGATGAAAATAAACGAAATAATTAATATTTTCAAAAAATAATACAGTAGAAAAACAACCATTTTTCCAAATAACAGAAAAAATTACTATTCGCCAAAATTAGGAGGTAATAACGGAAAGAATCGAATAGAGAGTTTATGTTTTACACAATTCTACATAAAATTCTTCTGCATCATTGCAATATTTCGTAGGACTTTTCCAGAAAATTCTAAATTTTTAGACGGAAATCCAGGTAGAATAAAAAAATTATATTTCTTCTTGAATTTAGTCGAATGCTAGTTAGATTTACTTGAATGCAGTTGATTACATTTGAAAATGCAGTTAAATTATCTGAATTTCAATTGAATTCTTCTGTTGAATTCACTCCAAAATCAGTAAAATTGAATTCAGCTTTGATTTATATTTATTCTTACTAAAGATAATCAATTCATTGATACATTCACTTTAACTCTTATATCCAGTTAAATTTATCTTGAATATTCAGGTACTTGTATTATCTTGACTTTCAATTTACTTGAACAATTGAGTATGATCCCGTCACTGAAACCCACAGATTAAATTTACTCAAATTAATTGTAATCAGTATTTAGGCCCGGTCGGGCCTCGCCGCCAAATAAGAGGCGAACCGGTCGAGTATCTTACCTGAAAACATTTCGTTCCCTATAGCTTGTACAATGTACACGTATAAAACTTTACGAATTCTCACCCGCGCTCTTTAGACCGTTTATTTCTATTTCTATATTGAGCATGAAAAATCATTGAGAACAGTAAAAGAAAGATTAAGAATTAGGCATTCCATTGCTGTAAATATAATAATGATTTATGCAGGACTTATAGTTGTAAGGCTGTTGCGAATGTTTGTGTGAGGTGCGATTTCACAGTTCTTCTCACGCTATAGTGCCGAAATGTTTCGATCTTTATTCAGCGTTAGGGGCCATCCATAAATTACGTAAGGTTTTTTTCTGAAATTTTTACCCACCCACACCCCTTTGGATGTGGGTGGGTCTCTGATTATGAAAGAATATTAGTGCCGAAGTAACTTAAAAGAGTTTGATCCCTCTAGCGCATGTGAAACTCTCCCTTGACCCACCCCTAAATTTTCCATGATTCATGAAAAATTCTTCAATTTCAAAAGTCAAAATGTTTTCACTGATTATGGCAGCAAACTGGACCTTAAGTACCTTTAAAAAGTTTCATTCTTCTCACGCATGTGAAACCCACCCTGCATCCACCCCTTAAGATTACGAAATTTGTTAAAAATACTCTAATTCCAGAATACCAAAGTAATTCATTCTGAAAACACCAATTACTGATTGTTGAAAAAATTAATGCAACTCAACAGAGGCAGTAAATTCCTACTTTAATAAAATTACTCAAAGTGACTCAGGGTGGCGATTCGGCAGACGATTTAAAATTTCCGGTCATTTCCCGGTTTTAAACGGTCAATTCTTTCAATTTTTCCGGTCAACTAGGAGCAAAATATTTATATTTGTCGCAAAAGGCTAACGTTAATTTTTATTCATAACGTTCATTCTAAACATCCTGTAATACAACAGATCAAACAGTTAAACTTACAATTAAAAAAATTATTTACAATAACAAAGAAAAAACAGATATCCAACAAAATAGTTCATTTTTCAACCAATGTGATGATTTTTCAAATAACATTATGAATCTTGAACCGGAACAGGTAGATTACGAAATTAGAAGATGCATCCGCAACTAAAAAGATAAATATTTAACTGGAGCACTCCATTTTCCAACCATGAAGGTAAATATTCAAACAAGAAGATTAATTTCCAAATAGAAAGATTCATTTTCCAAGAAAAAATATAATGTTTTGAGAAAATAGTCGAATTTCAAAGTCAGAAAATGATTATTTTCAACCGAAAACGGAACAGTAACATTTTTAGTTTAAAAAACCAATTTTTAACCAAGCATAAGTGTTTTATACATAAAAAAAAGAATCTTTAACTGAAGGAGTTGAGTTTTCAAACAGATAAATAACTTTTACTGAAAAAGATTATCGACTGAAGTAGTTGAATTTTACATCAGAAAGACGAATGTTTAACTGAAATGATGAACATTTAACAAGAATATTTCAATTTTTGCCAGAAAATTAATTTTCAACAAAAAAATTCAATTTTTCAACTGAATGGTTGAAATTCGAGCCATTAAAGTAAAAATATGATATATTTTCAATATTTAGTATCACTATTTCAATATTTTCAATATATTTTAATATTTTTAATATTAATATTTCTGCTTCGGAATACTATTTCTACTCTAAAGACTGCTTAAAGTACTCTCTTTATTTAGAATTAAGAAGAGGGAACCTTGAAATTGTAACGAATTTTGAATTGGAGGAAAGATTTTTTTAAATTCTTCTCTATGAATATTTTCTGAAATTCCCTGTCCCAAGTCAGATAAATGGGGAAAAGTAAATAAAACGTGATAAATACATTTTTTTGAAAAAGTGAAGGCAATAATTCTTTCTGTAGGTTCGAGCTATCATCAATTCGATTATCAAATTTGAGTCCGCTAAAAAATCTCACAGAGCAACTAATTTGCAAAACGTTTTTCTTATTATGTAAAAAAATAAAAATTCTTCCTCTTATGACGTATAGATATATTCAAATATTTTGAGAATCAGATTAAAGGAACGTTACATACTGAAAATCAAATGATAAGATCTCTTTTTGATTCAGAAAAAGAAAGTGGTCATTTCTCTTTTTTTTCGGGTAGAATTTTTAATAGTCCACATGTTGAGTGAAACGAATTCCCGGTTATTTTAACCAGTTTCCCGGTCAAGTCGCCACCCTGTGACTTGAATTTGCTTCTGGAATTGATTACAATTTTGAAATGATATAGCGTTCGATTAAATTCATTTGTATGCAATTCAGTACATTTTAATTATTAAGTCCTTGAAATCAGCGGAATGTGCACATTACATTCACTGGAATTTGACGGAATTAAGTTACTATTCGCTTAGAATTACTTATTTCACTAGAATTCACTGTGATTAATGCAATTTCATCTGGTTTTACTTCAATTGACTTCAATTGACTTTCATTTTGTTTTAATTCAGTATGGTTAATTCCCCTTCAATTCATATGAATTCAGTTTCAACTTTTACTTTATTTGATTGGAATTGACTGGATAGCCCGTACTTCAGTTTTGTTGAATTGAATTTAAATTTACTCGAGTTTCCTCGGTTCTGCTTACATAAACTAGAAATAACTCAAATTTAATAGAATACCCAATGAATTAACTCGAATGTATAAAATTGTAGAAAAGGTTAAATTTACTTGGTTTCCATTCGGTATAATAATGTTTCCTCAAATTAGGTGGATTTCTGCTGATATTTACGTGGATCTACCTCGCATATTGACTTGAAATGACTTCATTTTTTATCACAAATTATTTACATTTTGTTATGGATATTTTGTATCGCTACAAAATATTCTTTCAACTGATTACCTTCCTGCTTTTGTTACACTACCGACGGATTAAAGTGTTACTAGAGTACTTTTAATTCTACAACAATAACATTTATATAATTATTACGAGAAATAATTAACATCTGACGAATGATAATTTTACATTTGCACATTTTTGAAATTTTGCGATTTTTTTCGAATAAGTTTGACCTCGGGCAGAATCTAGGTAAAAAATTCTAACAACATCCCAACAATTCAGAAAAGTACTATGGAGGTTCGTATTTTGAAAAATATTAATTATTTCAGAAGTTATTCGACTTTTTTGAAATTATCGAAATTTTCACGTTTTTTTGCAATATGTTTCGAAATATCAAAATCTCTTGTACTATTATGAGGAAAAAATATATGTCAATGTTGTAAAAATACTGGGCCTTCAGCGACAGCTCCAAAAATTGGCGTGCAGATTATTTTCGCTGGTAGTGTATATAGTTTTTGCTCTCTTCTCAGGCTTTAATTTGCCAATCGATATTAAATATTCCCAAGAATTTTCCAGGATACTTTCTGTGTGACCTACGATTACACTTTTTTCCACTCGACGTTTGACCTGTAAAGATTCCGTTACATTCGTCGCATTGCAAATTGAGCGATCGATATTTCATATCCTTTAAGCTTATCTGCACTGTATGTTTTTACTCACAACCTCATCTATTAGGCAAAAAAATAGTTGCTTCTCAAGCTGCAAAAAAGAGGTTGGAAGTATAACTTTGAGTAAAATTTTGCCAAATTAGCAGCAAATTTGAAGTTTCACTCATTTGGAAAATGTATAAAAATTCTTCAAAGAAGTGATTGAATGAAAATAATCTAATATTATATGAAATGAGATTCTAAACGAAAATCTGATATAATAATAAACTAACAATTTGAATTTTGGACACTTATCAAGGGAAATGATATCACGTACGTACATATTCTGAATGATTCAGACAAATGCATGGTCAAATTGACCACATCCTTTTCTCACAACCAGTATACAAATGATTGTCATAATACATTTGTACAGTCACTCACCGGTCACTCGTCGATATAACGCCGAGCACGTGTGAACCAGGTTTTACTTCCGGAAATGACTTGACGCCGATCAAAAATGGCTACTTCTCATCACATCAAAATTCAAGGAAATGTTCATTCTTCCTTCAAACATTTTTCCTTTTCTTCGCCTGCTTCTGGGTCCCTGGAAGAAATTAAAAGAAAAAATCATGAATTTTTCATCACTTATAAGAACTCTTAATGATTTTTCTATTAGGATCCGCCGCACTGCGATATGCCACCTGGTGGCAGAATGCGGAACGTTCATCTCCAGGTAGATTTTGACAGTGTGAATTAGGTACCCCACAAAATTAATGTTTTT
>WSXT02240940.1:0-15630 GCA_011762715.2 Neuroterus valhalla
TGGCCAAAATAACCGGGCACAAAATTTTTTTTCTACAGCATAAATTAGCACTAAATAAGCACTAAATTATGGCATAGGGCCCATATCGATATGACAATGTTGTGATTCCAGCTTCCGGGACCTTATATTTTTATATTTCTTCTTGTTGCCAAAACGATCCATTAATTTTAAAATATGTGAAAAGTTAGTTGCAGCTCGATTTATTTGACGCTAGTGCTGCTAAAATTGTTTTTTTTTTTTTCTAAATGAATTTGAAAAAAATTCTATTCATGAGTAATAAATAGGACGCATCAGAGGACATAAAACTTGGGAAACATACTTCATATATCCTAGAAGTTCTGAACGTTCAAATGAACAAAATATTTTTGCACTAATTATAGTTTATAAAGAGATTAGGGAAAAATTTCGTTCATTTGAACTTTCAGAACTCCAAGCAAATTACTTTCATAACGTTACCAAAATCTCTACTTTTAAAATCTTGATACTAGAATTTTTTTTAAATAAGTAAAAAAAATCATTTTTCCATTAGCATAATAAAATTTCGATGAATCAATAAGAATTCGAGAAACCATCAAGACTTAAAAATTGTCAACTATTTAAAAACGAGCCTTAGAATTATTTTATTTCATTCAATTCAAGAGGAAATTCAGCCTTGATTATAATTTCTGTAATTTAACACCGGTACGTATTTCGTTTATTATTTCAATAGATTATTACTGTGCCTTCTAATATCGAGCGAAAAGCTAGTTCGCAGAGGGACTTCTTCAACATCCCACGAGTGAATATTTTACGCCGGTTGGATCGATTTCGGTGCCATGAATTGCGAAGAAGTGTACCCGCAGACTTTAAATATTCTTAACTTTGGAGTGAAATTGTCTGTACGTTTTATAGATGCTCCTTTGAATAAAATTTTTAAAAGGATATCGATTTGTCGTAGGTTCTTGTTGCAATTTTCACAGTGTTTCTATGTTGGTATTGTTTTTGTTTCATATTATTGTTTTCAATAAGAAAAAATTCATACTCCAATTGTTACACTTCAAAGTTGTGAAACTTTGGAATTTAAATGTTTGAAAACGAGAACTTATTTTTCAATTCACTATTTGAAATTAAGCAAGCTTCCAGTTTCGGAATTTAGAATTCTATCATTTTTATGATTTATATTTGAAGTTCCATACATTCGGAAGATTCAGAATTTGAAACTTTACTTTTCATTTCCAAAATCGTCGAAATTTGAAACTCTATTCATTCATCACTAAAGCTGAAGTTTTAAATTGTGAATCTTTTAGATTGAAGAATTTTAGATCGTAAATCTAAAAACGTCAACAGTTAAATAAAAATGTTTCAACTCACATACATTTAAAATTCGAGTCTTGAAAATTGAGTGATTCACAACTTTATATTTTTAAAATTTAAGAATTCTTAATTGTAACTTTCCAAAATTGTGGGAACTCTAATTTGAAATTTTAAAATTAAGGTTTCCAATATTTTTTTAATCTTCAATTGAAAATCAGGTAAGTTTACAGTTTTACGATTAATAATTCTGTAATTTTGATTGAATTTTAATTGCGTGATTGGAATTGATTGGCTGATATTATTGGGAAATGGTTGTTTGCTACTTTTCGTAGTATAAAAGTACCTAATCGCTTTCAGTCGCCTTGACGATTTGGCGCAATTTAGATGTTTGTTCTGTTGATTCTTATCGATATGAATCGATTACTACTGACGGAAACGGCAAATAACAATCTTCAAAAAATTTCGGAAACGCTACCAACATATCTTGAAATAACATTTTTTTGGGGGGCAAATAATTTAGTTTTCGGAATCTACCAAAATAGATCAGAGACAAAAATGATAATAGGAAAGATTTACCCTGGAATGCAAATGACCAAAATTTTGAAGCAGAATCTACAAAAGATACAAATAAAAAATTAAATTATAACCTCAACAAATGGATATATACTCACGTGTTCTTTTTGATATCAATTCTAATTTTTTTCCTCATCTTCCAAGTTCCGATTTGCACTAACAATATTTTTTTTCAAAACTCAAACTGAAGAATATACACAAATATAGAGCAAGTAATAACTTTTCAACACAAAATGATTAACTTCATAATTAAAAACTATTTACCAAATTACAACATAACTGAACACAACGGGAAAAACAGAAGAACGCGTTCAAACTTGTCGTTTTGAAATTAGAATCTGTAAACTCTGGAGAGCAGTTAACGAACTTGTTCATCCTTCTGTTTTACCGTCCGACCTCTTGATCGAGTTGCACATCTCTTTTGATCCTCATGGTTTGCGGTCAACGAAATTGGCGGGCTGAACACTCCTAAGTGTCAAATATTATTTTTTCAGTTTTTGTCTGATAGTTATGTAAATTAGTATATATTCTATGAATCGTTATTATATATATATCAGTGTTTACTTACAATAATTAAAGTAGACGCTTGTTGTCTGATCAAAACGACTCTTTTGAGAAGGAATGTGATGATTAGGAGAAAAATTATTGCATAAGAAATTGTGAACGAATAGTTCATTTGGCGACACTGACAGTTCATATGTGTCTTGAAGAAAATTACTTTTAGGTAATTGTTAAAATTTCATTCTTTATCTTTTAACTGTACTGGTCTTTTATTTTTCTTCATTTGTGCATGAGTTGTATTTTTATATTATTGTTTATTCAATACCTATTATATATTATAATTGAAATATAATTATAATTTCTGTCTTGAACATATTTTACGATAAGACCAAAGTGATAAAATAAGTCAAGAGATAAATTATATTTAATATGTACCTAGAACGATGGGCAAATAATTAAATTTTGTCATTTAAAAAATACAGTATTGAGAATTGAACATTTACAAATTATAAATAATACTCAAGTAGAATTATTAAAAACTGTATATTTTTTAATTTGCAACATTTAGCGTTGAACAATGTCAAGTCTAAAGTGTGTAAAATGTTAATTGAGCAAATTAAAAGATTTTGAATGTGATGTCATCGAAATTCAACATTATTTAAAATCTAACCGATAGGATGTGTGATTTTCGATCGAAGTTGACATTTTTATAGCAACATTCCGTTGGAAGTTTTAAAATACGAAATTGATGATCAAGGTGGAATTTCCGAAGAACCTCATATGTTAATTTTCAATCCAAAACGACGAATTTTCTATACATAATAGTTGATTAAATTAGTAACCAAAAATATTGATTATCAAAAGAAAAGTTAGTTTAATTTAAAACCAAATAATTAAAATTTTAGCCAATGAGGTGAAGCTTAAATGAAAAAAAATTAACCAAAGGAATTCAACATTATTAATCAAGTACGGTTGAGTTTTCTATCAGAAAGAGAAATTTGCTATGGATGAATATTCTACCAGAACAATTGAATCTCCTGCTAAAAATATGAATTTCCAACGAAAAAGGTTTATTTTAAACCAAATAGTTGGATTTTCCCCAATATTGTTGAATTTCGAAGCCAAAGAATCAATTTCCTCTAGAACAGTCGTATTTTAAACAAAAGGGTTAATTTACAACAAAATAAATTAAATTTAATATGCAGTTTCATTTTCTACCAAATTTTTCAATTTTAGGTTTAAAAAAAACGAAATTTCTGTAAAATAGTTGCAAGCACAACCCGGAAATATGAATTTCTCACAAAAAAACAGATTTACAACCAAATGGTTGAATTTTCAATAGAAAAAAATCATTATCAACAAAATACATGCATTTCAAACAAAATAAATGAAATATCAACCAAATTTCTGAGTCTTCTGTTAAAGAAGATCATTTCTCAAACAGATGGTTAAAGTCCGAACCAGAAAAGATAAATTTTTAACCAAAAAAGGAATAGTTAAAAGTACTTTTGGAGAAAAAGGAATTGCCAACCAAAAATGAAACGGACTTTTAACCATGAACAGATGAATCTTAAACCAAATGAATTGATTTTATCTGAGTAGTTGCATTTTTAATAAATTCGCCCCTTTTGGTAGAAAATTTAACAGTTTTATAGAAACATTCGGCTCTTTAGTTTGTAGATTCAACTATTTGTTACAAATTTGAACCATTTAGTTGAAAATGCATCTAATTTAGTAGAAAGTTTATCCTTTTTCACACCTTTAATTATTCTAAATATACTAAAAATGCTTGAGTTTCAAAAGTTCCACCGCCTTCGAAACTTTTCAATGAAACTTTGAGTTGAAAGTTTAAAAAATGACCAATTTTTGAAACAGCATATTGCTATATTCTTGGAACAGTTCTACCAGAAAACTAGAGATTCAGGAGTATCATTTCATAATTTAGGAAAAATCCTGTACAAAATTCAGCATCTTTGAATATTGTATGAAAATATCAACTAAAAAAATCAAAAAAGAGAATCTGAATCAATTTTTTCTTTCAGCCATGGACAACGACAGCGATTCCGACGTGGGGGATTTGCTGAATGACCTCATTGAGAGCAACGAGGACCCAAAACCTGAAACCGATAATTCAAAACCAAAAAATGCCCTAAAAGAGCTAGATTTCAATTTCCTAGAAGCTGAAACAAATTCTGCCAAAACATCTTCACCAAAAAAACTTCTTACAAGCTCAGTCCACGATGAAAACTTGGATTCCTCCGACGAAGAAGAAAAGCGAAACTGCTTCGAACAAAAATATTCTGAATCAGGTCGTAGTTTAAAATCTCTACTGAAAAAAATCGACATTGAGAAACATAACCAGGTCATCACGAGAGAAGTTTTACGTGATAGTAAGAACTCTTCAGACTTGAACAGTCCAAAAACGAGTAACTTACCTGAATCCAAAAACTTTTCACAATCCACTTTCAAGAAAACTAACACTTCTTCCCTTTTAACAACTTCTAATTCCTCAACCCCTTCTTCTGTTGACGTCTACAGCGACCCAGTTTTTGGTCTCAGAATAGTTAAACCTCTCGTCTCCTCTTCTGAACTTCAAAGTCTAATGATAGGTAAGACGCCGGTACAAATCTCAAAAGTAAAAAAACACTTGGCAACTGCAAACCTCGAAGGTGACTGGGTGATTGCCGGAGTCGTCATCAACAAATCCCCAGTGATGAAATCGCAAAAAGGAAACCATTACTGCATCTGGAAGCTGAGCGATCTCTCCTTCGACATGAATATCGTCTCACTTTTCCTTTTCAGCGATGCTTACAAAAATTTTTGGAAAACCGCGCTGGGTACAGTTATCGGTGTTATGAACCCAAATGTTCTCGAGTCCAAGGACTATAAAGATCAAGCAACTTTATCATCCGATTCCTCGGCAAAGATCTTGATCCTCGGAACTTCAAGGGACATGGGAACCTGTAAGTCCGTCACCAAAGCTGGAAATCCCTGCACAGCAGTTATAAATCGCAGTAAATGCGAATATTGTGTTTATCATGTTCAGAAGGAATATAAACAATGTTCTCGTCGAGCAGATCTTCAGTCGAGCGGGAATGGAAGAGGCCTTTTACCACAATCTGCTACTGGAAAAGGCTTTGGTCCGAAAAAGATACAAGGTGCGATTATTCAAGGCCAGTCACAAAATTTTGTTGGAGTTCTTGCGAAAAGAAATGCGAGACTTGATCAGAAAGATCGAGAGCGTTTGGCTCTTCTCACTGGTGCGAAGAAGTTGGAGAAAAAAGAAGGCTATCCAGAAAAAAAGATGAAAGTTATTGATAAAAATTTAGGAGGTAAAAGTCTTGAAGTGAAAATTCCAGAAAAAAAGAAGCAGATGGTGGAGTTGACGAGCAACCAGGCAAAGAAGGACTTTGATAGACTTAATAAGTTAGAAAAACAGGCTAGTAAAGTAGAAAGTGAGAGTCAACCTTCCAAAGGAGAATTTTTAAATTCGCAAAACGTATCTCCAGAAAGTTTTTCAAATCCAGCTACTGTAAAGAAGGAAGGATTTACTCTTAGCAAATTACAAGAAATGAAGGATGAGAGTGCAGCTCCATTTTCAAAAACTCCGGGATTCACTAGAAGTAAGTTACAAGAGTGGACAGTAAAGCAAGGATATGGATCTTCTTCACAGAATACGAATTCTGGACCAAGTAGTCCAAAAACTTTTAATCTTAATTGTCTCTCAAGGTCTTCTAAGTCTTCCAATTCAGTCTCAAAGTCCAATTCTTTTTCGAAGTCTTCCGTTCCGATCAAAAATGCTCTTGATTCTCCTGCTTTTGCTTCTCCAAGTGTTCCTCGTTTAGGAAACGGAATCGTGTCAGGAAGCATCGACTTTTCGGAACCAATCAGCAAAAAACAAGTCGATGTTGCAAAGTTAAATGCTCTGAAATTTGTAAAAGAGAAAGGAAAATTCAAAAAGTCAAATGTAAATAAAATTCTCGAAAGTAAAGAGAAGAAGGAACTGAATCTTAAGCGAAAACGAGATCCAGAGGATGTGGAGAGAGAAGAAAAGAAAAAGAAGGAAGATGAAAAGCTCAAAGATAAATTCAAGCAATTGATGGAAACCAATTCTTCTCATGTGAATCTTATCGAAAAGGCGGATGACGAGGAGAAGGATAAATATTTTGGAAAATTGGAGATGAAGGAGAAAATGGAAGAGAAAATGATGACAACTTTCAAAGTTGCATGCAAGGCTGTGACTTGCTCGGTTTGCAAATATACTGCTTTTTCGAGTTCTGATCTTTGCAAAAAAATGGGACATCCAATAAGGTTAATTAATGCTGTGAAAAGATTTTTCAAATGTGGAGATTGTGGAAATAGGACCGTGGCGTTGGATAAGTTGCCGAATCTGGCTTGCAATAAATGTAATAGTTCGAATTGGAAGAGGGCTGCGATGATGGATGAGAAAAAGGCTGAAATTCCCGGAGCGGGTTTGTCGATCAGAGGAGGTGAAGAAAAATTTATTGGATCTTTTGTAAAGGACGCTAATCTCAACCTTCTTGTGCCAGAATAAAAATTTTGTGGCGAGATTTTGATATTGAATGACAGAATTTTTTTAAAATTATTTATTTGTCGAGACTCCTTGAAAAAATGAAGATTGGTAGAAGTAGGTGAAAACAAGAAGGAACGGATCCGTTTTTTTGTAATTCATGATCGCTTTCGTGATCAAATGGATATGTAAAACATGATTCGTAATGAAAATAAAATGTTTATTACCTGTAAATCATGGGAACATTTCTTTTCAGCAATAATCAATAAGTTCTTTGAATATTCGTACTTATTTCAGTAACAAAATATAAAAAAAATTACAGATGTCTCTCAGAATATAATTTTTATTGAAATTCTTTTTTTTTCAATGTTGAGTCTCAGTTGTTTGTATTCCAAGTATCTCAAATATCAAACCTTTCGATTTGAAGTAGTTGAGCGGAAACTCAGATCTCTGAAAACGTAGTTTTTCTATGATATCAAAAATTAGAATAATATTACAAGTGATCTCATTTTTTTAAACAAAATTATTATTATTTTAGGACAAATTTTTGGAAAAAAAAACATTCATTTAAACATTTTTCTCAAATAACTTTTTCTTACACTTGCTCCTTACCAATTTTTGAAAAATGGCTTATTTTATCGGCAAGAACATTCTCTGAATTCTTACTTTGAAAATTTTGAAATTAATATCTCCCGCAGTTGAAAACGTTAAAAAAAGTTCTTTTGAGGAAACCTTATTCAGAGAAATAACTATAATTTAAGATTACACAGCCACACAAAAAAAAAGTTTCATGATCTGGGGACGCGACATACGTTTTTCTATGAATTATGAAGCGCAAGAGTTTTACCCTAACATTAAAAAATTTGAAAAAATTACACAGCCACACCAGAAAAGATGTGCCACATTCCCGTGGCCGGCTACGCGCTCGGTACGTTGAATTTTTCATTGTTTAAAACGCGTTGTCACGATTAAAACAGACTCTAACATCAAAAAACACCTTTTGAAATGTTTTTTGAGTTCACGGTCGAACCCAGACGTGCAGGGTCAATCCTGACGCCGGAAAATGTCAATATCGTTTCCGATTTTTTTTTATTCACCAGGACCACCAGGAGTAATTTTATATAATTATATAATAACTGTATATCTTCTGATAATTAGAATCGTTATTTTTAAAAACTGATTTTTTGAATAAGCATCGATTATTGCTAAAAATCAATTTTTTCGTAGAAGTGTCGATTTTTGATACAATCGATTTTTTCTTTTAAAAAAATCAATGTCCAAAACGATTGTAAAAACATATGAACACTGTTGCAGTGCTTACATCGTTGCATTCTTCAAAGTGATACAAAGTATCATTAATAAAGAGACAAACTTCCGAAATTCAAATTTTCGAAAAGCTAAACTATGTAGGTGAAATCACTGTCGCTTTGTAGACTAAGTACTTTGTAAAATCAAACTACTGAAAGCTGAAATCAAACTAATTTTTTTTGTAACTTTGCTACCATTGATTAACGTCTCCTTAAAAATTAGATGTTTATTTCCTAACAAAAATGAGAAGTTTCTCGAAAAGAGATGCCTCCCTGATGTAAATAAATAATCTAGCTATCTAGTAATTCTATATCTAGTTCCTAGTAATTCCAAACAACACGTCACAAAAGAAAAAAGCTGTTTTATTTTACGTTTTAACTACATATATATACTACTGTGTATATCGTTAGATATAATTTTATTATTATTACATGTACTCAGAGAGCAGCAAACCCCTGATAGACAACAAAGACCTAATAGATATAATATCAATGAAAAAATAATTAAAGAAAAAACTGTGCTACTCAATAACTCTTACCCCTACTTGTATTTCTACCGCCAAATGTATTGTACAAAGTAGGGTAAGAGGTAAATTTATTGGCATCTTTCGTTATTATTGCTATAATTATGTAAATAATAAAAACGGGGAAGGTATGTATATTGAATTAGTTACTGCATATCATAGTTTCCCGAAGATACAACAATTTAAAAAATCGAAAATAGCTACTACTGCTGAAAAGTTGCTGGATTTTATTACAAATAAAAATCTCTCATAACCTTTTAAAATAAAAATTGGTCCTGTGGTGTTACATTCAATTACAAACACTTCCCAGAAAAAAATTGACATAATTTCAATCCTCATAGGAAAATTTGTTTGAATTATTCAAATCCAAAATTTTGAACCACATTTCTACACCGTACGATTAAATTTGATCTCTAAAAGTCGTCAGAGATTCTTATTTGTAATAAAACATAACTTCTCAGCACTATCCATTTCGATTTTTTGAAAAGTTGTATTTTCGGACCAATGTATTGCACGCATAATTCAATATATTTTTAACATCTCAATTTCATACTCGAATCTTTTCAAAATACCAATAAGTGTATTTCTCACTCCAAATTACAATAAAAATAATTAGAGCGTATTTAAATTTTTCCGGCATAGTCGTCATATTGATTTTTAGTTCAAATCGTAGCTTAGAGGTCACTCAAATATGGCTCCACAATTTAAACCAGAGATTGCCCCTCCGCCTGATCAAGGCAATTTTTTGTTGTTGTGTGTCTGGAAGATTTTCAGGTTATGAATAAATCCTCACCTTAT
Source organism: Neuroterus valhalla (assembly GCA_011762715.2). Lineage (NCBI taxonomy): Eukaryota > Metazoa > Arthropoda > Insecta > Hymenoptera > Cynipidae > Neuroterus > Neuroterus valhalla. The sequence continues at coordinate 9,528 of WSXT02240940.1, forward strand.
TAGCTATTAAAATAGTCTGGTTCGGCTCATCAACCCCCAAGAATGTATGAATATATGTTTGTTCCGATTTTATACAAACAAATCGAGCCATTCTTGTGATTTTGAGGTGTTGATTCGGATTCAGCGCATCAAAATCCATAGGGAAACATACGTCGCGTCCCTAAATCACGACACTTTTTTTTGCGTGGCTGTCATTATTTTTTGAAATAAGATTTTTTTCAAATTGGTAAGAAGGAACAATGGGATTTAATTAAATAAACAGGATGTATATCTGATCGATACTTTTCCATTCCCGGCCATTTTCCAGTTAATTGAAGACAGTTTGCAATATTTGAATGATTTCATACGATTTTTGAAGATTTCTGCTTTGGAACAGGAAATTCTGGTGAAGAATCATGAAATCTGAGTTGAAACTACATATAACTTTTGGCCATTGGAATTACAATTCTAAATTGAAGTAGATAAATTTGTAAGACAATTACAATTCTGAATTTGGACAGCGATTTTTTTGTAAATTTTTTTGTCAAATTATAATTCTTAACAGAAATTTGCAGTTCTATTCCAGAATCACAATTGGTTGGTCAATTTTTTCACTAAAATCTTCTCGCCAACAGTAAAAATGATTATGTATATAATTAAAAAATATTATCCATTCCGAATCATTATAATTCAGAAATATAGTAACTCTGTTTCAAAAATTTGAAAGAGGGAACTTTGGAATTCTGACAAAGTTTATTTTGCGACCAAAAGTATTTAATTAGGAAAAATTTTGATTTAGAACAAGAAAATTGCGGAATCTGACAAATTCGGACTTAGAATGCAGATTTTGCTTTCGTGGATTCTTTGTTCGTGAATTAACATGAAAATTACTACCCAAAATTTCCCTGTTCCAGGACAAAATTATGATTCTCAACTAAATTCCTTGTTCCTAAGTCAACATTACAATTCTTTACATGGATTTCAATTATAATAAATTTATTCTCCGTCCGAACCTAGAAATATATTTCTTTTAGAAAAATACCTTTAAAATTTTAAATTACCTTTTAAAATTCCTTTTAAAAATCAGAACTGAAACTCTTCCGAGGCAAAATTGTAATTCTTTACAATAATTTAATTATTTATTAATACCGATGGTAATAATATTAGTATAATAATTTTTTATTATTCCTCGCCCAAATCCAGAAAATTCTCTTTACCATGCCGCGATAAAATTAATTTCAAAAAAATACTAGTTCCAAGTCAGATCAGAATTATATTTGCTAAACTTCTTTTAAAATATAATTAAGAAATGTAGTTACTCCCTCTCTACAATATTTAAAAAAAGAAGTTACAAATTCCGACTTGGAACAGGGATTCACTTAAAAATTGTCTGCCTAATCAGAATCAAAATCCTTTTTAAAAAATTCTCTGTTCCAAGTCAAATTATAATTTTCATCCAAATTTTCTGCCCTAAAGTGAACCTAAGATTAGAATCATAATTATTTACGGACATAGAAGGAAGTTTCAGATTCTCGCAGTTTATTTTACAAGAACTCAACTCAGAATTAAACTTCGTTAAGAAAATTCTAAACTAAAATTCATTATGACAAAGTAAAAATTATAATTTTCCATGTAAGTTCCTTCTCCTAAACTCAAAATTACATTTCTCTACTGAAATTCTATGCCGTAACTAGAATTATAATCCTTTTCCTGTTTTAAAGTCAGAATATTTGCAATTCCTCAAGTAAAATTTTTTTATTTCTTAAATTTATCCCCTGTTTTACCTCAGAATTATGATTCTCTAAAAAAATTCACCGTTCTAACTCTAAAAAAATAATTGAAACCACTTTAAATTGGCATATTAGTACATTCGAGAGAACAATCCCGGCCACTGAATCCAATGAGGAAAACTAGCGATTTTCGGGTCAGGTAGACGCCCTGATAAAAATAAAAATTGTAGTCATTTTGTTATTTAGGCATTCCTGCCTTATTTTCTGTGTAATTAATTCTTTCAATTGGAGGCACCATACTTTAAATGATTAAAATGCCAATCTCACTCTATTTTCATATAATTTACCTGCGTCAAATTGAAGAATTTGAAGTAGGAATATAGCAAACTGAAAAACATGTCAAGAGAGCAAATTTGAAAATCTTGAAACCTGAAAAAAGTAAAATTAAGAAATCACAAGTCCTAAGGGTAAGAAACACAATTAGAACCTGAACTTTCAAAAATATGATTATAAATTTGTTAGAAAGTAAAATTTCAACATGAAAATACCCAAACTTTGCGAATAAAATGACGAGGAGATTCGCTAGGCTTCACATGCAGGTCTTTCAATAAATCCAAATACAAATGTAAAAGTTATAAATGACAATTTAATCCTTAATTAGGGGCGTCGAGGCTGATAAACTGGAACTATTATGTGTAATCATCAAATGAAGGACGATACCCGCTATCCTTGTTTAGTGATATAAAAATTATTTATTCTCTATGTTAAACCAATTTCAATTTCACAGCTAAAGTCACCATTTTCACAATCCTCCCACCCAGATAAACATAGTTCTTATTTTGTTAGGAGCACTACGAACAACTAGTAACAAATACAGACCATTTGATACCGATTGAATCATTCAACATACATAAATATTGCATTGCATTGTACATACACCAGGCATGAGGCATAATCTAGCGTTCATAGTTTTTTAAAATCTGAACACTGTTGCAGTGCTTACATCGTTGCATTTTTCAAATTGATACAAAGTATCATTAATAAAGAGACAAACTTCCGAAATTCAAATTTTCGAAAAGCTAAACTATGTAGGTGAAATCACTGTCGCTTTGTAGACTAAGTACTTTGTAAAATCAAACTACTGAAAGCTGAAATCAAACTAATTTTTTTTGTAACTTTGCTACCATTGATTAACGTCTCCTTAAAAATTAGATGTTTATTTCCTAACAAAAATGAGAAGTTTCTCGAAAAGAGATGCCTCCCTGATGTAAATAAATAATCTAGCTATCTACTCAAGTTGTTTTAATTAATGATTTACGTCCAGACTTCCTCAGTCGAATCAGAGATTGGAACAAAAGACAATTGAGCAATGCTTTCATAAAGTTAAAATTCTATTTGCAAAGTTAAAACCGTTATAGTTCAAGTATTAAATTTCCATTTATTTCCAACCTCTGACAGAAACCAGTGAAAGTTAATTCGTTGTCCAGTTGCGACGAGATGATTTGGACATTGTACCTAAATTCCTGACTGCCCTTTTTTTCTCAGAATATCTTTCGAACATTGCTGTCAAAAATAATCTCCGGTTTTGAATCTCGATCTCTATGCACTGCAGTAGATAGAAAAGACGTTTGATTAATAACTTATGCACTTTGTTGCAATATTTATAATACTTAGGATATATCGTATCTTTTATTACAAAGGCATCGTTATGAGAAAGCAAGTAAAAGTAACAACACTAGGATCGTTTCTTAATTAGTTTTAATAATTCGTTTCACCTAGGAAATTTCGCAAAAACCTAATTAAAGCAATGAAAAATTACGCAAAGTTTCAATAAACACTTTGCTAACCTTCATGCTCTGGAAATCACATTCCACAGAAAACCAAGGAAGCCGCCGTACAAAACTATGACACGCTTAAGGCAAAATTTCTCATACATTTTTATATAAATATTGTCGCAGAGACGGATATGCCAGTTGAAACCCGAATCTCTATCAGTTATTCAATTTAAATCCAATTTGGAAAATAACAATAAAATGAAAATCGAAGAATAGACAGTAATGCGATATGAATTTTGTGCAGATTCAAGCTTTCATTATTCATATGAATTTTACGAATTGCATAATGAAGGCTAATTGTTTTTTTTTTGTCATAAGAATCAATTTATAAAAGAAACATCATGATTGCATAAGAACAAAAGTTAGCGTTACAAGCGCGCGAAAAGCCAATTAAATTTTGAGCCAACGACGTATGTAATAAATAAAAAAGCCAGCAGTTTTCTTTAAAAAATGATTGTATCTGATTTTCTGTAGATCTCTAAATTATCCTCTTCAGGTATTTAGTTCCAAAATTAAATAAACAAATCCATGTGAATAATCAAAGAGAAAGAATGATTAATTATTGTATAATTCAAGTTTTTTTGTCTTTGTTTTTTTTTAGATGGCAGACAGGTATCAAGCTGGCTTATAAAGTGTCACAGTCTTTGTGTTGCTCTTTTTCGTGCACGTCAACTATCAGAGCGACAAACTTGAGTTCCCTCTGGTCGCGTAGTGCTGGATAAAATTGTAGCGATTCTCTAGTTATAAACTGCCCATTGCTGAAATTTCAAAAGTGTTTCTCTTTAAAAGACTACGCGACGTAGAAAACACGCACGCGCGTTTCTCTCGTAAGCATAGAGACCCGAGTAGTCTGCGTATTCAATTGTTTTAATAATCGTCCAGATCGAAATTTTCAAATCCAACATCATCCAGCTGCATACTTTGAAAGTCCACTTTGTAACGCAAAATACCTGAAAAAAATTGTTTCATTATTGAATAAAGCTGTTTTAGGGTTTGGAGACTTTTTCTTTTTAAGATTGTATGAAAGGTTTCTGGTGTTTAGAATTCTCTCCCCAAAATTAAAAGAATCAGAAAACTTGTTTGTTTCAGTTCTTAAGCATTTGGATTTAAAATTGGAGGAATATACTCAGAGGATTAAGAATTAACCATTTTGAACCTTCTCAAAGTTTTTAGGTAAATATTTTTGAAATATCCATAACGGATTTCTGACTATATATTTAATGCAAAAATAGTAGACAAAATTGAATTCCAATAAAATGAAAAATATCAAATTCAATTTTGTACCCTGGGTGACATCGAAAATATTGAACTTCATTCATAATCATTTGAAGTGAGAAGAAACAACTTTTAAATTCTGCTGGATTGTAAATTTTCATTGCTTTTTTTATAATTCTAAAAATGATGCTAATTTAAAACAATACAGTTTTTCAACTTCCCCTTCAATTCGTTCATTCAATTCCGAATTCAGATATCAAAATAAGAAGTTTAAATAAAAATTTAAACACTCAAAACCAGGACTGTATTCACGTTAATTGAACTATTTTAAAATTTCGAATATAATTCATAGCAATGTGCCGTTTCAGAAATTTATACTTTTTGAAACCTTCAAACAAATTTTGAGCCGAATCGTCGAATATTCAACAAAAAGTTTTCATCTTCAAGCCAAAAAGACAAATTTCGTATTAATAAAATGAATTTTCTACCGAGAAAGATTAATTATTAACCATGAACTTTCTACCAAAACGGATGGTTTTCTAACCAAGACGGATCTACCAAGCAGTTAACATTAACAACCAAATAGTTGAACTTTCAAGGGGAAGGGACGAATTTTCAACACGACAATTGAATGTTAAACCAAATAGTTGGACTTTGAACAATCGAAAATTATTTTTCAACCAACAGGTAAATTCTTTGACAAAAAAGATCAAATTCTAAGCAATAACAGTCGAATTTTCAATCAAAAAGTTGAATTTTCAAGGCAAAAAGATATTTTTTTTTAAAGAAAATTAGTTTAGTTTTAAAGTAAATGAATTGAAAGAGTTGATTTTTTTATTTAAAAACGATTGTTTTTGAATAAAAAATGGTTCAAGTGTGTCTTTAGCAAGGGAAATTAATTTCCAACAAATAAAGAGAAACTAATGTAGAGAAAAATAGGAAAATCTTTAAAAAACAGCAGAATTTTTCACCAAAAGCGATAAATTCTAAACAAAAAATATAATAAACTTTCAACTAAAGAGAAACCAATTTCAAGGGGAAAAAAAGCTGTTATCGCGGAGTTCTTATAGCAATGAAAACTTTCTTCACAAACATTTGAACAGCAACAATTTTTCTGGTGTGATTTTTAATGTCAATAAATATAGTTTAAAGAAAGTGAAAAGAATTATGAAATTATAAGAGAGTAGAGCCCTCTTAAATTTGAGAAAAATTTATTCATATAATCCAACATATCATCAGATGGAGGAATTTTAAGAAATGTACCTCATTACATGAAATTATTGAATTTGAAAAAGTGGACGCCCGAAAATTTTTCAAGCCCCCCCCCCCCCCCAACCCTACGAA
>WSXT02240951.1:4894-15630 GCA_011762715.2 Neuroterus valhalla
CAATCAAAAAATTTTATTTTCCATGCCCTAAATGGAAGAATAAACCAACAAATTCTGAAAATTATATCATTCAAGCAATTTTAGGATAAAAACATTAAAACTTTTACATCTTTTGAGTAATCATTTAGAATTAAACACTATAAACAAAAGAGTTAGTTTTTCTTCATTTGAAGTCATTTATGATCAATAATTTTCCATTATAATTTATAACGGGATGGAAATTTCACTTCCAGTTTGTAACCTAGTTATTATACAACATTTGAGGGACGAACGTCCATCGATTTCTATTATTTTTATTTTAAGTCTTCGAAACTGCAGTATGTATTATACTGTATATAATAAAATTTTCATGAATGATTTAATAGCGATGCTAAAATGTAAAGGAAAAGGAAATTGAACAGGTATCAAAAGTTCCAGCAGTTCAATTTTGCAATTTCAACTCTATTATCCAACGTGAACATTTTTGATTGATGAGTCATCAATTAAAATCGTAATAATCGAGAAATTTAAAAGTGCTCACCTTTAGGAAATGATCAATTCAAATTTGCGTCTTCGGAATCAAATAATTTTCTATTTCGAATCTTCTGCATAGAATAATTCTGAAAAAAGAATGTTGAATCACGTTATATTATATTTTGCACATTGAACATTAAATGATCTTCGAATGCAAACATTCGAAATTTAAGCACTTGAAAATAATAATTTTGAACTGCTGTTTTCAGAAAAACGCTTGGAATTCTATTATTTTCATCTTCGAACAATCTAAATTGATGAATATTCAACTGGAATTTGTGGAAATGGATATTCGCTCAATTTCATATCCATGTAATTGTATAAATTTCCATTTTTCAACCTCAAGGACTTCAAATGAGAATACAAGAATTGTTTATGATGAAGAATGACTGTGGTTATTCGGTGAAGAATTATAATTGAAATTAAATTTTAATGTTGTTTCTTGGAGTAAAGAATATTCAGCAAATTGAAAATTTACTGTTTTTATATTTTACAAATTGGGAATCTGGAAAATCAGGGTTTATAATTAATGATTCAAAATTCCAACCCTTGCACTTTTTATATAATGTTCTTAAAACTGCGAAATTAGAGATAAAATGGAATAACTTAGAAAATCCGTTAATTTTTTGGAACGAGTTGTTCAAAAATGTGTCAAATAGCTTCCATCTTCTGTTATAATTGATACGTTCATTCCAATCAGCTGATCATTGATGATGCTGATGAAAATAAAAATTGGAAAGAAAATCTTGAATATTATTTTACAAAGGCATTCTATCAATCAGACTTAATATTGCTCCTACTTTTCACGCATTCTTTTGTTATGCAGGAAACATCAGGAGGAAGAAAAATTTATGACGCTCGAGACAACGAAAGTGATCGATCATTCAAAGTAGAAGATTTATAACCGGAACCAAGTAGACACAGTCTAATGCTGACTGATGTCTCTACTGAAAAGCTCTTTTCACAACTGGAAAATGAAAAGTTTTCCTGTCATTTCCCAGGTTAAAAATGATTAACTGATTAGGTAACTTCAAACTGTAAATTTTTTCTACATATGTATAGTGTGTCCTCTAAAGGTTAAAATAACTTTTGTTCCTTTACACAGAGAAGTTTTCACATTTTATTTTTCATCTTTCAGCGTGATAGATGAGCGAGCCAGCAAGTGGTCGACGAGCGATCGAGTGTATTGAGCGTTTTGAATGAATTGAGCTCTTTGAGCGTACGAGCGAGCGAAGAAGAACGCAGCTTCATCCCATTCTTCTTTATTCAACTTATTCTTTCTGTACAATTTTAGCTACTAATATTTTCCTATGTGACTCCGTTTCCTTTCTCTCTTACCTTTCTTTCACCTCAACCTTTTCATTTTCACAATCCCTACATGATTCTATCTCATTCGCCCTCCTAGCTCCCTCCAATACCCTTATCCACTCATGCCTCTGTGCTTCCTTCCCCGAGATCCTTACTACATTCCCTTGTCAGCTTCCAAAGTCTTTCATTCCTCTCATACATCCTTCATCTTGCTATTCTTGTGTACCCCCCCCCCCCCTGCTCCTCTCCAAAGTACTTTGGTAGTCCTTCTGTTCTTATTATCTTATATGCTCGAATAAATTTTTACTCTTTCATCTTTTTCCATCTTTCTCATTATTGTCAACCCTTATTTTTTTCTACTTCTACAAAATTTACTCTAGTCACATCTCTCATATATCTCATATATCATACCCTATTTCACAGAATCCACATTACTTTGTTTCATTCCCCCTATATTTCTAGACCGCATTTGGAATTTCATCCAAACCAAGAGCTTTCCCCTTTTTTATTATTCCTATTACATTAGTTATTTCTTCTCCGTATACGTCCTCTCCCTCTTTTTCCCCTCCCTTCTCTACTTTTCTCCATAACTTTATTTTCAACCCCTCCTAGCAGATCCATATAATACTTACTCTATTCTATCATCTCAATATGCTGTTATCTCGTCGACCTCTATCAAGTAGTCGATTACCGTTCCATTTCCATCCCCTGAGCTCGTATATTCATCTTCCTCATCCTCATCTATATTTTCGTTTAAAATGAACCATCCCGTCTCCTCGAAGCACTTTAACATTTCCATCTCTTCCCTATTTAGTACCTCGTCTTTAGATTTTCTTCTTTGCTCTTCTCTCTATTCCTTTCCTCCTCTATCCCCTGTCCTTGTATTTAAATCTCTTCCGATTACGAGCCTTATTCCCTCTTCATTTTCTTCCATGAGTTTTTCTATTCCCTTAGATTTCTACTGTGTATCTCCTTTCACGTATACTTCCCTTTTCTCCTATCTCTCTCCTTCCACCTTTATTTCTTCCACCAATAATAATTGAATTTCTTCCTCCATCACATCTCTATCCTCCTCTTTTCTATCTTCCTTCCTTATTCCCACATATAACACTCCGCTTGCCCTGCCTTCCCTATTCGTTCCTTCCTTTTCCCGTCCCCCGATACAGCGTTTTTTACTAACTCCTCTGTCTCTTTTCCTATTCCCATTCCCATTCCCTATTCCCTATTCCCGCTATTCTCATCAACTTATACTGCATATTCCTTTGTGCCCATGTCAAATCACCCTCTACTCTCCTCTGGTTTCTATATAATTCATTTTTCTTTGTCTTTACTCCCATCTCACATTTTCTCCAGTCTTTGAACCTCTATTACTATATTTCCTCCTTCCCTTCCTCTTCTCATTTCTTTCTTCCTCTCTATTTTTCATAACCTTCCCTATCATATTTCTCACTTTCCCATGCATTAAACTCCCTATTTGTGATTTCTATACTCTTTATTCTACACTCCAACTCTTCTACCTTCTCCTGAGACTCATACTGTTTCTGTGGCATAACTCAAATTACCTCCTATCATTGAACAGTTCAAATTCAAAAACATAATTTCCAACAAAACAATCAAAAAAATCAGAAAACCAGAAAAGGATATTTGAAGTAATGTTTGAGAATGATAATTTTTCCACCAAAAATGACAATGGAAGAAATTGATGTTCAATCCAAACACGATATTACACAGCAGAATCGAATAGTAACGAAGATTTTCTATTCATAAAGGAAGAACAGTATCAACAAGAAAGATGGATGGTTCCTCTTTTCTAAATTATTTCAATTTGATTCAAACGTTACCATGTGAATTTTCTATGTGGAATAATGCAATGAGGAGGTTGAGTACATGAAGAAGGTAGAGAAATCATTAAAGGATGGAAAGGTATCGGAGGTGATAAACAGGGAGAAAGGGAAGAAAAAAAGTGATTGTGGATATAAAAGTAAGCAAGTGGACAAAGAATTTCGGAGGATTGTCAGCAGGAGGAGAACAAAAGTTTATGAAAAATGAGAGGAAGATTATAAAGTGGAAAGAGGAAGATGTTAATGATTCAGAAGAAGGGAACGAGGCTAAAAAAAGGCAGGGAAGAAATGAAGCAACAGGGGAGGCTTTTATGAAGAATAAAGCTCCTAAGTACAGGAGGAAAGGACTAAGGGAGGATACTTGGAATATATGTAACGGAATATGAAGAGGAAGAGAATAGCTCAAATAAGGAAAGACGAGATGCGTGATTCGACTTCACAGAAAAGAAAGGGTAAAGAGGTTGAGGACTTATAGAGGTTTCAGACTTATTACTTTGATTTACAAAATCAATTTAGAAGTGCTTGGAAACAAGTAAGAAAGTCAGGTAGAAGAAAAAGGTACGGTCTTGTGGCTTTCTTCGTCGAATTCGAAGCAGCTTTCGACTCAGTGAACAGGAGAGTTTTGTGGTAAGCGATGAAAGGAATGAAAGTTTATAAGGAGCTGATTTAGAGAATTACATTAATATTTGTAGAGGCAAGCTTCAGAGTAAGGATTGAAAATGAGAAAGGAAAGTTGTTTGGTCAGACATAGAAAAAAAAGGAAAGGGAAAAGTGTGTAGGATCCAAGCAGTGAAATAAAATCTTTAGCGTTTGGGGGTGGTATTCCACTATCAGCAGAGGATAAAATAGTGTTGAGTTTGTTGTGTTAAGGGGTTCGAATATTGCGTATGAGGTTAAGGTTCAAAGACAACTGTGAGTAGGAATAAGATAATGTGCTTTAAGAATAGAAGGAGTGAAATGGAAATATAAATAGTGTGCGAGTAAAGTAATGGGCTAAGTTTTATGAATAGGAGAGGCATAATCCGAGGACTATTGGAGAACGACGATTTGAATGTTAGATGTGCATGTGTGGGGAGTCTTGTACTCTATAGTGGAGGCTTAGGAAAAAAAGGAACAAAAGAGGATAGAAATCTTCACGAAAAGTTCTTGAGGTATGTTATTTGGGTTAGCTTGAGTTGTCCAAGATATATGCAAAGAGAAGAACTAGTAAGAGAGAAAATGTTTGTAAAGCAGTTGGATATAGCATGTGCTTGGAGAGAAGCTTGGGAAGGGAGAGAGAATACATAAGGACTAGAAGAAGGTGAGAGACAGCAACTGAAGAAAGAATGTGGTATTCGAAAAGGGATAATAGAATGTACAATAGCATGCAATGAGTGGTATACGCTGATAGAATAGGTAAGGAAACCAGAGTATCCCGGAAAGTTGAAAAGGTAGAATGAGTGGAATAGAGTGATGCAAAGAATAGGAAAGAAAATTTTGAAAGGATATGGAAGAGAGAGAATGTGATTTTTTGGTACGCTAATATTCATGGTATAAGAATATGGAGCAGATATTTTGAGTTGAAGGGAAAAAATAGAGGTAACTGCTGTATATCTCCATTTTCGAAGAGTGTTTGCTCATTGAACCAAGACGAGATAAAGGAGTTGAAGTTAGAGAGAGAAAAAAGAGAAGCTTAGAAAAATGTTGAAAGGTTTTAATGGGAGAAGGAAAGATATAATTGATAAAGGACGATGAAGACGTTATCATAGACAATGGTGAGATGATGCACAATTACATGATTGAAGAAATCAACCAAAAAAAGTTGAATAAAAATGCGGAAAAAGAATAGGAAAGAGAAGGTTGACAAGAGATTGAAGGGAGAGAATGTGGTAGTTTGTTACGCTAATATTCATGGTAAACGAATATGGAGCAGAGATTTAGGGTTATGGAAAGAAAAATAACCTTTGTATTTCTTTGCTCTTGGAGAATTTTTATATTGATAGTGGTAATAAAGGATCATGGAAAAGGGATGCAAAATTGCATAATGAAGAATTCCACTGGGAGAAGTTGAATCCTTATGTAGAAAAGACTAAATTGCGGGTCATTAGACAAGGATGATTGAGATTGTATGAGTGGGAGGAGTGAGGATGATCATAGAATAGATACGAGAAACAGGAAAGACAAAGTTGACAAGGGGATAGGACGAGGAGAACGTCGTTGCTCGGTACGTTCGTATAGACGGTATGGAGCAGAGATTTTGGGGCGGTGAGGAGGGTAGGAGAGATGAAGATAACCTCTGTATTTTTCCTCTTTCAACAAGTTTGGAAATGTGGAGGGAAGCTAATAGAAGAATCTAAAGAACTTCGGAAACCGGATTGTGCGGAAAAGGTTGAAAAGGTGAGAGAAATTAGAGAAAGGGCGATGGAATCGTCGGGATGATAGAAATAAAGAAGGAAGTTGCTTGCGGGTTGAGATATTGGAATCAAACTTCAGTAAACTCCAGAGGACTAGAAAATGAATACAGGTGAAGACGATTGATATAGACAAAAAGGATGATTCAAAAAATATAATAAACGATTAAAGATAATGAAGAAGAAAGAAATTTGATCGTGAGTGGAACAGTGAGGAACTCCGAGGTGCGTTCGCAGGATCTCTGCAGAAATAATTATTTTAATTGAAATGGGAGTAGACTACCTTTCTCTATAGAGACGATTAATTCATCTGGTCGAGTTTCAGATTTTGTGCACCAGCCGCATTGAGACTATCAGCAGCATTTTACTCCTCATTTATATGCAAACGAATTTTTCGCTTTTCCTTCATCTGCATAAAAAATTGGCTGCAAATCCTATGGAATTCTGAATATTTAATGACCTCTCATTAAAACACAAGAATAAATGTAGGACGAGTGTAAGAAACGATACTTTATAGCCGGCATAACGGATCAAAAAACAATTGTTTCACTTGAGTTTGCACATTATATAAAGCGATTTCGAATATTGGGAAGTCGACTTGGAAAGTTAAATTTGCGTGGAACATAAGATACAAACATTTTTTGTTGAGTAATATTGAAGTACAAAAAGTTATTAGAGAAGGAGCACGGAGCAATAATAAGGAGACTGCTCTATATTTATGCGGTGTGACGCACAGTGGTACGACCAGTCGACCACCCATGTATTTTTTTGGAACAGATATTCGCTCCACCAACAGAGCCATCTTTAGTTGGACTACATGAAACATCCTTTGCCCGCGAAAATTTTAAATAGTTCTTCGAATTTTTTTCGTCTTCTACAATATTATTCGTTTATTTTTATTAAATTTATGAAGATTTGTCAATAAAAGTGAGAAAAACATATCTTCATAAGTTAAGAATGAATAATTGAATAATATAGTAAAAGAAGGGAAACATTTCGAAGAACTGTTACAAATTTTTACATCTTTGCAATAGACAGCCATGTCAGAAAAAGAGAACTTTTAATAATAATGATAATTTAGAATACTGTTTGATAATATCTTACTTTATTGAAAAATTTATTACTGATCTAACGAATGTGGCACTAGTCCAAACTTTAAACTCAAACAATCTAAAATACAATAAGAGATTAAAAGAATACAAATGTTTGAAGAGCAATTTGCAAAATCCTGGCCTGATAGTATTTTAACGCAAGTATGTGTAATAAGATATGAAAAGCCATGTATATATGCAACAAGTTTTACAGGGCAAATCCGCTGTAACATTCTTCTTGCAACAGTTAATACGAGTCTCATTGTTTAAAACAATAATATCGTACGTTCTCAGGAATCAATGCGGCTAATTTTCAAATAATATTATGAATCTTCAACCAGAACAGTCAAATTTCAGACCAAGAGGTAAATTTCCAACTAAAAAGATAAATATTTAACCAGAGCACTTCTATTTTCAAATATAAAGGTAAAAATTTAAACAAGAAGATTAATTTTCAAATAGAAAGAATGATTTTCCAAGAACAAACACGATGTTCGAAAAAAAAAATAGTTGATTTTCGCACTCAACAAATTATTATTTTTAACCAAGAATGGAACAGTAAAATTTCTAGTCCAAAAACCAATTTCAAACCTAGCATAATAATTTTATTCTACAACAAAGATGAACAACCAAATAATACTTCCAATGTTTGACTGAAGTAGTTGAATTTAAAACCATAAAGACGAATTTTCGACTGAAATAGTGAACCACCAAATAGAATAGTTTAATTTTTGACAAAAAGATCATTTTTCGACCAAAAATAAAAATTTTCATTTTCAATTAGGTTAATGTTAGACTACAATGAAAAATGTTTAACTGCATAACTTGGATTGTTGAACGTTGAAAAGAATTTTTTAAGAAGAATATTAACTTCTGAAAGAAAAGATAATTTTTTACCAGAAATTCGATTTTTCCACAAAATATGTAAAGTTTCAATGAATCGCTTGAATTCTCAATTCAAAAGGCACATTTTTTACCGCATTGTCGAATTCTGAACTCGGAAAAATTAATTTTCCACTAAAAATGAAACAGTTGAACTTTCAGATGATGAAATTGCTTCAATTTTCAAATTCGGAAATTACTGTTCAACTAAATACTTGAATTATGACCAAAAAATGAATAATTGTTTTTAACAAAGTAGTTAGAATTTCAACCAGAGGTGGATTTTAAATCGAAATGATTAAACTTTCACAAGAAAATTTGATTTTTAACAAACAGGTTTACATTCAAAACAAGTAGTTTATTTTGGAACTAAAACTGGATGAATTCGCGATGAACAATATAAACAAGTTTTCTACCATAATTCAGAAATATTTCTTCTTCGGAATACTACTTCTGCTCTGAAGACTACCTGAAGTACTTCCTTTATTTAAAATTGAGGAGAGGGGACTTTAAATTCGTGACGAATTCGTGACGTTACATTCTTTCATAAAATTATTATATACCCACACGTAAATTCTCTCAATTTTTGTTCAACTCACAAACTACTGTGGTTTGTCGGCGGTAACTGCAGGTTCAGGCTTTGAGTCATAGAGTTCATATAGATAGAGGCGGCAAGCCAGTTCAGAATCCGTCCGTGCCTAGAGAGAGAAAGAGAATCAGATGGTCCCAGAAACCCGATAGTCTGGGCGCTTGCGGCGGTTGCCGTAGGAACTTCTATGTCCGGTCGAAGATTTTGCTTTTTTGAGTGTTTTGGTGCAGAGAATCGATTTTTCGAGGTCTCCAGACTCCGAACCCGTCAGTTTTCTTTTTAAACAATTCAATTGTTTAAATAGATATATCTAGTTGTCCGCAACATTCATGGGATAAAGCATCAAGAGGAATTATTGTGAATTCCATCACAAACATTCTTAATTTTTATTTCTGGAAAAATCTCGATTAGAACCAAAGTTAAGGTCAAGTTAGTGTGAAAATATTGTACATACATCCCTGGGAACAATTTCACAGCCCTCCAAACTTCATATTTTTACCAAAAAATGACAGTGTCAATTCTTTATGTCCCTCTCGTGCAATGAATTCTGAACGATTTCGAAAAAAAGTCATTCCATATTATTTCTTAACAAAAGAAGAAACTTCCAAGTCCTTGTAACGATTCCCAAGCAGAGTAGGCCAGTATATTTACATTTTATTATTGCAAATTCATCGCGTATAACAGTCGCATTTTCAAGGGAAGGTTCTGGTCTTTTTTTCGAAAAAATCAATTTTTTTTTTTTTTGAATGAAAGGTTTGAATGTCTAGAATATGTGTGCAAAAGGATTTTTCGATCCGGGGCATATTTTTTGGATTGAAGCCTCTCGAATGATGGTACTCTTGAAACGTGCTTTTGAGATTCGAAAACTTCAAAAGCGTTTTTCTCGAAACTACTTTTATTAACCTCTTGTCAAGCCTAACACAAAATCTACTGATCCGATTTACTTCTTCTAAAGTTTTCCTGGAAGGGTATGATTTTTCGTATGACTTTAACCCAAAATGGGTATCAACAATTGTTAAATAATACCGTTTAACAAGATTGAAGTTGCAAATAGTGAGTGAAAATTGAACTTTTTTTTGGAATGGCCATAAGTTGGATAATTTTCCATAAAAATTCATTGAAAATAGGTTAAGGTCATGGGAAATTTTATAAATTTTACGAAATAGTGATTTTTTTTTATCTCAGTTCACTACAAGAGGCTGTAGACTTGACACGACCGGAAGATGTCTCGCCGGGAGAGGTTCACGAGAGCCGCCATTTTTGGGCCGCCATATCGAATTTTGTAGGAAAAAAAAAATTATCTGCCTCCTAGAAACAAGACCTAATAAAACAATAAAAACCGGAAGTTTGAAAGTCTTTCCATTATCCCATAATAAATTATCAAATTTTGCTTCATTTTTGACTGAAAAGACCAGAACCTCCCCTTAATTTGATCAAGAAAACAGTTGATACGATTCCTCATGAGAAAAGTGAGTTCTACAAATTAGTATATTTGATGTTCTCCCGTATTTGGCTTATTAGCTGCTTGAAAATTGATTATAAAAATAAAAAGAGGGTAGAACATTTTTTTAG
The DNA here is from genome assembly GCA_011762715.2 of Neuroterus valhalla. Taxonomy (NCBI): domain Eukaryota; kingdom Metazoa; phylum Arthropoda; class Insecta; order Hymenoptera; family Cynipidae; genus Neuroterus; species Neuroterus valhalla. Next base: position 15,081 of record WSXT02240951.1, read on the forward strand.
ATCGAATATTTTTTTTTTGTTTCGGTACTATCACAACACTTTAAAGGCAAAAGTTGTAGCTCACACGATCCTCTACAATTTTTGATCAAGATTTTTTCCTGTGAACTCAATTGTTTACTTACCGTAGCGTCTGAAAGTTGCGCGCAGGCTCTGCCAACTCAATGGTAAAATTTGAAGAAGCAAAGGCGTCATCAGACGGTGACACAGCACATTAAGATAAGATCAAAGATGGCGTCCAGATAATATCCAGATAATTTTTGAATAATGGAATTTAAAATTAAATAAAATTGAATGGAGTAAAGAAACCAATGCAAAAATCAAATAAAAATATTCATGAATCGCAAGGAATTCTTCATGTAATTTTATTTGATTTTCACATTTTTTATTTTCAAAATAAGAGCAGTACATATTTTGTTAAATGTGTGCTCGTAAGAAGGATGTCAATCGTTTGATGTTAGTAGAATATCAAGTACCCAATTAAAGTAATTCTTACATTATTCGAAGAGAAAATGGAATCGAAAAAGAATAAGTATCAACTCTTAATTTCTTT
>WSXT02240962.1:0-15628 GCA_011762715.2 Neuroterus valhalla
GATTCAAGTCTGCGGCATGAACTAACCTCTTCCTTAGCCTGAGCTAGCCAATTTTTGCCTGCTACCATTCGTTTTTGGATCTCGTGAGGGACAGTGATCCAGCCATTCATATCTACGAGTGAGATGATCCTTTTTCTGGGATCGCAGTCAGCTGCAGTATCATTCAAAGTGTCCTTAAATGAATCTTTCACATATATACTGTCGCCATTGACTGAAGCGTAGCATGTTATTATAAAAATTCTTTTGATTGTAATTTTCTGTCTATTCCATAATAATCCTGGGGTACGCATTCACAGTTCTTTACAGGTTAACTATCATAAATTATCGGACCAAGTCCTTGGCGATTATGCGATCTTTTCCCTTCCCTGAGCAAAGCTCGAGCTAATTTTTTATTTTTAAATTCTTACATTCAAAGATTCGAACAAATGAATACATTATCAGCACCGAATCATAACTTTCCTTCGAAGTATTCCATTCTCGGGTTTTTAGATTTCCAAAAGTCACGCTTTTCACTACGTCAATAAGGAACTAAGCATGGATTTTCATCATCTGTCTGTGAAATATAATTATTTTTAAACATTATCGTTTGAAAAAATTACTTACCAAACTGAACCATTCTTAGCGTTCCGAAATCAAAATGTTTTCACCTTGAATACATTATGTAGACTTCTTAATTCATGTCTTAAATAATTCCCCATTTCCTAAAAAATCATTTTGCTTCTTTGGATCTTTTTTTGCTTCATTTTCATCCTTTCTTGCTCTGACTAGTATATTTGCTTTTCAGTTTTCACCTCTGCAACTATTTTTTGAACTTATTCTACTTTTATTGCTCACACACATATGATTGACACAGCATGGTGTCTTTTGCTGCAAACATTCAAAACGTTACATTTTAACGATTTGTAGATGTTCAGGAGAATGTTCAAGATTTTGACGTAATTCCCAAAATTTCAAGGAACTAACAGTTGATAAAAGTAACCTGTTGAGTTTCTAGAAAAGTTCGAAGGATTTTAGATATACTACGTAGGATCCTTTAAAGAATTCGTAAGATATTTTTTAGAAGATTCTAAGAAATTTTCAATAAATTTCAAGGGTATTATTCGAAGATTCACGTGCACCGTATCAAGATTTTCTCAAAAGGACAAAGCTCTTCTTCTATTTTCATGTATTAATAAAGTGGAATCTTCTGCCAAACGGTCGATATTAATTTACACCTAAGAAATCCTCTACGTTTCGAATTCTTGTTGGACCGTGAGATTTTTGTAGAAAACTCTCCTCCTCTGTTTGTGATTTCGATGTTGTATTTGGAATTCTATGCTTTTTTGTTGGAGAATTCCTGATTCACTTTACTTTTCTGAACATTTTATCGGTATTCTTTGTGTTACATACGAAACTGCAAGAGATGTCTTCCTTAATATACAAGACAACCAATCATGACTCGTTTCGTTCTGACTTTGTTTTCTTTCCTTTATCCTTTTGTACATTCTCTTGCATGACTGATGTTTGATAGTGCTGATCTTATTCATTTCGTTCTTTCTTGCGAAAATTTTTTTGTGGTATAATATGTGCCTAAGGAAGCTGAATATTCTGTTTTGTACCAAAAACGAAGGAGAAGGGATCTGAGAATGTTAAGGTGGAAAATGGGCTTAGACTTAGGTCAGGAGTAGACAATGAATGTGTATTTCCGAAATTATTATGGATTAGAATAAAAGAGGGAATCAGAAGCATGCTTTGCTCTTGTTGATGGTGACAGTTTAGAGTCGACGGACACTTTTTATGACTCGTTGAGTGATATCGTAGAAACATGCAATTCTGGCGGAAGAATCATATTAGGCCGAAGCATGGATGACTGGGCTGCTGTACGCTGCGATTGAAGCCACAGAGCGGTCGGTCACTTCAAAAAATCAAAAACAAACAGTAAAAAGGGAAAATCTATTAGTTTTTGCTAAGAAAAGGTTGTATGGCGCGAGTCAGAACAGGGAATCTGCAAAAACCATAAGTACAAATAGTACATCGTAAGAGGAAAGTCTGGCAATGTTTGATGACGATCAAGGATGCTGATGATAATATAGTGCTGGATTCGGAAAAAAGGTAAAGACTGTATGAGTTTTTTTTCAAGTTTTAAGAACCTGAAGCTATAGAACATATCAATTGTGAAACAGGCGAGGATACGTTAGACGTGCTGTGAACGGCGAAGTCCCGAATGTTTGTAGAAAAGCGGTAATCGTCCCAATTTGCATAGGAAAGTGTGATTAGGCGACTGTAATAATCATAGAGCGATGAGTCTACTGAGTATTGTGAGAAAAACATTCACCAAAACACTCAACAATTCAGTCAAACAAAAATGTTCTTGTGCGTTTGTTGATCTGGAAGAAACCTTCGACAAGGAAGATAGATCCAGACTTTCGGAAGTCTTGAAAGATTATGGAGTGACCAGTTGGCTCCTGAAAGCAATACAAGCATTACATAATGGTAGAAAGGCGAGTGTGATACTAAATGGACAATATAGCGATTGGTTTGATGCTGATAGTACAGTCAATCTGTCAAATTTGGTGGAAAAAATACCATAAAACATTTGTTTGCGGAAATCGCTAGAAAAACCTCCAAAAAGCTTAACCTGAAAAATGCTGGATCCTTCTGGAGCGGGTTTTTGAGAAAACTCAAAAACTTTTTGGATTCGATATGTCTCAGAAATTGTAGGTTTTTGGGAATATTGGTAAGAACACAACATGTTAGGGGCAATGTTTTCTTCAAATTTTTTTTATGAGTCGACATGCTGCGCTGAAAAGTGAAATTATTAGATGGCACTAAAGTACAAAAAAAAGCGTTTCCTCGCTTTTTAACACACAAAGAAAATTTTTACCCCAAAACTGTCAGTGAAAAAGCTGTTTTTCTTTAGAAACCCTACAAAATTTATGCAGAGACTTTTCTTGTCCGACTTATGGTTCACGAGTAATAGCGTAACAAACCTATCACCATAGATTTACCATTGTTTCCGTTGAGAGCGACGTTAGTGTAGGTACATAATAGATCATTACTTCAGACTGAATGAAAAATTTGTTGTAAGTAGGACTTTTTAATCATCCCTAATTATGATAGATTGTTATTATGAAAGTATAGTTCTTATTATTAATTTTTTTCCAAAAATATTCTGACTTCAGTATTGAACGTGATAAAAGGAGGTTTTCAAAATCTTATATCAAACGAGCTGTACGAAAATGTGCGAATAATTGTTGTTGAGCGTGCAACATGGGAAATACGTGTAAGTGCTTATTATTTCATAGAGTCTTGGATTAGTAAAAAGAAAAGATGCTTCGTCCATGCCAATTTGTATTTTATTGCAAAACCAAACAGTTATTTGAATATTTTTGGTGATTACAAATTTTTCCGAAAATCTCCCATTTAAGAGATATATCAAATATAAAAACTTTTCGAGTTTTCTCAAAAACCCGACCCTGAATGATCCCTTATTATTCAGGTTAAGCTCTGTGAATGCTCTCCTAGTGATTTCGGCAAGAAAAAGTTTTGTGGTATTCTTTTCAGAAAACGGCCTTTTTTGTGATGGATCGACTGTACTATAAACAGGGCGTTAGGCAAGGATGCGTTATGTCCTCTTGAATGTTTCATATACACATAGACGAATGTAGAACAATGGCTATTTTTGACGACAAAATTGTTGATTCCGGGACAGTGAAAGTCCGTGGCATTGTGTATGCAGATGACAAGGTATGATAAAGGTAAAAAGATAATCAGCAGTGTACGAATTATCTCTCAAAGTTCAAATCTGACAAATAAAGCGCATGGTAGCGAGACCCGAACGCATTAAAAAAGGACAAGAACAAAATCAGCGCGATCAGCTTGCAATTTCTACGCGACTTGTGCTTTAAAACACTAATGGTCAAGTTGAGAGTATGGATGAAGAGCTTCTACCAAAGCAAGTGTATTTAGGTAAAACAAGTGGTAGCCTAGCCAGAGGCAGACCAAAGAGGGAATGGACGAAATGCGTGAATAAGAAAAATATAGAAAGCTGTAGAGCACAAGAGCTTGTGAAAAGATGCATAAAGAGCAATTGTATATAAGAAAAGAAGTGAAGCCTGAAACGAGCGATTTTGGATACTGATTGGTCAGCGACCTACGTCGGAGCAATGTAGCAGAAGAAAAATGTGTCGTTAAAGATGTTGCCGGAGCAACTTTGTGTATGTTTCTTCGGCCTTACAACATAATAAATGCCTCTGTTCACTTTAAATGCTGCGTCTTAAGTAGAGGTTAATTCATGGTTCAGAAAGGAATCAGGTTTTTTTCTGTTCTCGAATAACACGCAATGAATTCTAAGACTAAGACAATACCCATCCCTGTTTCCTTCTCTCATACATTCCTCACTGGAACTTTTCCGTATCAATTCCTATCTCCAATCTTTCTATATCAATTTCTTCATCTTCAGTGGTACAAAGAGGGTGGAACCCAACGAGCAACGCTTACACCAGAAAGGTACTTCGCCTAATGTTATAGTAATGATAATAAACATTCATTTCCATGTGTATAAAGACATTTGCATGTAAAATGTAAAAAACCTGCTGAAAAACATGCTTCCTTTTTATTCATCAAGAATTTTTTTCTGGGTTAGCTCCATTAGATATCGGGAAATTCTCGCATTCCAACAACCCCTTTTCCGAATATAACTCCATCCCCCGATACCTGAAACATCAATTAAAATTCGCTCGTGCGACGCAACTCACAGTCGATGCGCCGCTGTTTCGTGCGATCGTCCGACGTTTTTAATTGGATTAGAGAGAGGCTTCCAGAGTCCTGGGGAAACATTGAGAGTAAGAGAAAGATAGAAAATGTGTGAGGTAGAAAGCAGGGAGTGAAAGAGATTACGAGGAGAAGAGAAAGCAGATGAAAAAAATAAAGAAAAGAAGCGGACAGAGAGGACCTCTCTCCCACATGATTTTAAATCTACCTCAAATATTTTTATCCCTTATCTATTTTTTTGCCAAAAAGTTTGAACGAGACCCCAATTTATCAGCCGAGCCGTCCATAACGAAAAAAATAGTTTTTGAAGTCAGGTCATAAAGCCTGAGGCTAGTCAAGCTCTCCGTTTTCGATGCATGCTGTAATAATTATGTATTCAATAAATTTGAAATGCATTGAAATTAATTCAACTTGCGAATGAATACTAGACGGTGCGGGCTAATTGGCTCGCTGATGATGCCACGTCAATGAAAAATTAGTTGAGCTATCTATTATCACCCGACGGAACTAGTCGTGAGTCTTTTGGGAACCTTTGGCTCCATCTAGTTATCCATCAGTGAACAAAAAGCTAGAGTTTTTATTGGAATTTGTTTTTACCGTATCACGGTAAAAGTACTGGTCCATCCATGAGGCAGTGGTAGGGAAATGTTTAAGGGTGACCGCCCTAGGGGACACACTCGATAGGGTAAAATAAAAAAAAACAATTTGATATCTGAAACTCCTAATAGGAATGAAAAATGAAAACAAAGGATCCAACGATCAAATTTGGACGAACACTCTCAAATTTTCCTTTTTGAATTTCAAAATAGAACATAGACAAGAAAAAGAGGCAAGAGAAAAGGAAAGGCGACAAACTTTTTTGTTTTGTATTTATTCTCTGGTTGTTTTATGAAGGCATTTGAGGGTGTTATTTCTGATATGCTCATTGTATTCATGATGTTTTATTTGCGTTCCATGAGTTTCAGGAATGACCTTGATTGTTGAGCGTCTAATAGGAATTTGAATTTAGTTTTCTTTCAATTCTAAATTCCTTGAATTGGAAAAAAACCGCAAAGTTCAGAGAACGTTCCTTAATTTTGAAGAGGTTCTTGTGAGTCTAGTTTTGGATATTTGTTTGTGTTTAAACCCCTTCTGTTCATCAAATTTGCGAAATATTTTTTCTATTTTTCGAAACAATTTTTCCTATCAGTTGTGTAACTAGAAATGTGGAGGTTCCGCTGCAAAACATTTAATGAGGACTCTTGAAAAAAGAGGACCTTATCGAGGAGTATTGTCCTTTTGTGGAGAGAATAGAATTCCCGAATGCATTTTGAAAATATACGTATCTCTAGTATGATCGTGTATCTCCACGAGTAGGCAGTTGACCCATGAGTTGTGTGCGGGTGGTTTCATGACGTAAAGCAGAAGTAACGCAATGATTCAAAAACATTAACTACCAACCAAACAAGCAGAGCGCCCGCAGGAAGATCAAAGCGAGGCAAATATGTCTACTTGAGGCGAGCAGCCTTAGTTCCGGCTGTAATGAGCGAGACTCGTATCTCAGAAGCACGATCCACAGATAGGCAAATGCACCGATAGACTTCACCGACGCATCTCCAAAGCCGAAAAGTGCACAGCCACATGAGTCCGAAGAATATTCCAACCAGCGATGGGTGCTTAGCGATGAGAGTTCAGAAAGCTCGTTCCTGTACGTTCCCCCATATCAGAATTTGATCAGCAGTTAGGGGCTGATCCCAATCTTTGTCGAGTTTCAGCAAACTACGCATAAAGATTTTAACTCTGACTGGTACTGGAGCCATCAATCGAAACGAATCGAAGAGACGAGCTATTTCGGAGAAGATGCTTCTTCTATTTGGCATCTCTTCGGTTAGTTGGACTTGAAAGCGAATACCATCCGAGATCGGTTACCACGGTGTTCCGGGTGCCCTGTGCATTAATTCTTGGGTGGATTCGAAAGATTTGGCCTTTTCTTTATATTTTTCCGGAACTCCTTGCAGAACATCCTCGCAGTGCGACAACCATTCCTGCAACATGTGATTCCCTGCCTTGAGAAATAAATTCAATTGGTGTTTCTTCCCTATGAATGTTGTGATGTCGTAGGCTCTGGAGAAAACATCGTTGACAGGAATTGTCTTTCTCAGCATGTCCGAAGCCAAAGGAAAGTCAACTCCTTCATCCTCTGCCAGTTGATGTAGGGTGCGGATAGTCAAGTAGGGAGAGGAAGCAAAACCAAAGGTCTCGCTTTAGACTTACGCTCTCAAGCTCATTCCTGTACATCCTTTATATTGTTATATGGATGCGATCAGCAAGCAGGGGCTGGTCTCAGTCTTCCGTAGGGATACCACGATGGGGGTATCTGAGATTTAAGCTTCGTCAAAACAATAGAGCGTACATAGAAACTAGTCTACGCATTGGCACGTTACGTTACCTTAACAGTTATCAAACCTTGAGATGTTTGCGTGAAATCCTGGAACTTTTAAAAGATGGACTAGTGAGGGGCAATCCCGATTTTCCTTCTGAAGCTTTGCGGGAGGAGCAATCTGGATGGTTCAGTTGTGTATCGTGTTGTGAGAATCGTGCTTCTCTCAGATGAGATACGAATCTCTATCATAAGAGACGAAACGAAGGTTGCTTTCCTTAGGAAGACCGATTTGCCTCGTTTGGATCTTTCTGCGGCCACGCTGTCACTCCATACTCTTGTAAGACTTCTGACCTGCACATAATTTTCCTGTCATGATTCCACATTGAGCTTCCCAGATCCTCTCCTTTTTTATTTTCCCGACTTCAATAATAAGTATTTGGTTAATAAATTTGCCCATAGTACTAAGTGGGCCAATCGTGTCATATTTATTAAAGGCACCCTAATCAGTCTTGCCCTTGAAGATTGGGACGATAATCGACTTTCTTTAATCATTTGGAAACCTGCTGTTCACAGAAAACTGACCCATTGATTCACTCAGCAACACTAACAGATATGTCCTTCTGTTTTTATTTTATCCTTGCTCTCTTTTACAAGCATATTTGCTTTCCTCTTCTTATCTCTATAATCATTTACTACCCTCGTCCTTTCCTCATCGCTGGGGCCTTTAATATTCAACATTCTCGATTACGCTTCTTTCCTTGTTGACTGCTACGCGTATTTTGTCATTCCACCAAGCAGCACTAGACTTTCTTCCGACAGTAGCAATACCACATATCTCCGATGCATTCTTGAAGATGCCATACTGCAGTATTATCTATACACACCTACTGCAGTATTGTTGCCTATCGATGCCACTTGCGTCTGCTTTTATTTATGGAGACTTCTTCTTCTTCATCTTTGACCTAAGTTGGTTTTTGGAAGTACGAGGTAGTGATCCGATTCCTCTTCAGAACCTTGGTTCTTTTGTAAGTCCTCTCAGTCTCTAGTCCGCGACAACAAAGCCAGCCACGGACTATGTCAAGTATGGAGTCAAGATGTTGATAATTTAAAAATTCAGAAACAAACATCGAAATTCGTTGCGCAGATATTCTGGCAGGCACGCAATCATGTTATTAGTGTGATATAAAGTTCGTATCGTTATGATGTTGTCATTACACAGTATCAGAGTTTGTTAAAGGCAACTAATTGCGTCTTTTATGGATGATTTTTTAGAGCTACCTCAAAAGGTGCCTGAAAATTATTATAATTATAACTTTTTTACAACCAGGTCAAATCCTCTTCGAGGTGAGAGTAACTCGTTTGGTTCCAGCCCCGCTTCACTACTGGAAGATAGAGAATTGATATGAAAAGGTTTAAAAGTGGAATTGACATGGTAAATTGCGAGCACGGGATGTATATGAGAAGGAAGCAGGGAAAGGAATAAGTTCAGTCTTAGAATTCATTGCGTGTTTTTTGCAAACAGGGAAAAAACTGATTCCATCGTTAATGCTTATTTTTCAATCCAAAAGCTTCGCTTAAGATGTGGTCTTTTTAGTAAACAGGGGCTAAGACAACATGAGAGTAAGACACGGGTCGCTTTCTGATCTCTCTAGCAAATACCCCGTACAAAGAGTTTGGCGAAGCCATTAAAATATTCAACTAAGCGATATCCTTCCGCGGGCCAATTAGTATCCAAAATCGTTCGTTTCAGGCGCTACACTTTTTCTTTTACGCAAATGCTCTCCAAGCATCTCTATCCTGGCATACATCTCTTGCTTCTTTCACATCCATGCATCTTTTTATACAAGCTCTCGTGTTTCTGAAGCTCTTTATATTACTGCCTGTGGGTACGCTACCATTTACTCTACTTGGATACATTTGCTTTGTTAATCATTTTTTATCCATTCTTTCAACGGGACGGAACTATCTCAGCAAATTTCTTTCACTCTTGTCAAACTGCGCTTCTTCTACACCGCATTCTTTTGGAAACCACTCATAACTTGCTTTGTCCATTAGCGATTTACCGCACTCATTACGTAGGAATTGCATATCGATCGCGTTAAGTTTACTCTTGTCCTTTTCTCGATACGTGCAGTTATCACTACCGTACAGCACAGTTTGTTCTAGCACAGAATGATATATAGAAAGTTTAGCCTAATTTGGTACGGTTTTACTTTCACTCATACCCCGTACACTGGCGATAATCTTTTTACCTCTGTTTATAACGTATAGAAATCTCTGAATCTATCTTTCCGTCAGCAGTAAATATACTTCGAAGAAACACAAAATTATCAATTTGTTCTATTTCCAATTCACTAAGGGCAATGATGCATTTTGTTTCCGCATCCTCACTTTGAAACACAATAATTTTTGTCTTATTCACGTCAATGTTAAGACCCATGATCTTCCTGCTGGTACCCAGTCTGCTTAACATCATCTGAAAATCATAGGCTAATTCTGCCGCAACGATCTTTTCATCTGCAAACGCAAGGCCACCAACTTTTACTGTCCTAAGATCAAAACCTTCTCGTCAGAGAGAGCCATTCTTAAATATTTATCCATGTATATGTTACAGGCAAAGCGTGTAATCCAGGCATTCCATAGAATGTCTAGGCATTATATAGAATGCCTGACCATTTTAGTCAAAGTATGAAATGGACTGTTTTTTATACGCTTTGACTAGTAATTCTATAGAATTCCTAGTCATTCTATAGAATGACGAGCGCTTATTAGGCAAAGTATAAAATATTTCCAATTGATCATATAACAGTAATCATGGCATTAAAAATAGCGCGCATTAAAAACATTAAATATACTCAACCCCGTTCATTTTATTTTAAACAATATTGCCTACTTAAAAAACGATACAATAAAAAACAATTTATTTGTTGCAACATGATGAACTGTTAGGGCACTTTGAATTGCAAAGCAGATGATTTTCAAAACAAGCACATCTTTTTGATCTACACTTAGTTGCACATGAACATTTTTGTGTGCCTTGCCTAGTGCCATTATTTTGCTTGGTCGCGACAGTTCTTACAGAACATTCTACATCTGGAACTTCGTATACTGAGACTAGCTTCTCATCGCATACAGTAAGTTGCGACCGGGCATATAATTGTTTCAATTTTCCATCACGCGTTCCCTAAGTATAGAAACCATTGTCAGTTTTGTTTATTACAACGGCTTATAAATAGCTAAATGTAATGTTAGGAATGTAACCTTAATGTAATAAATGCAAGCGAAAGCACTGTCAAAACACTATAGAACTTTTGGTAAATTAAACGAGGTACATCGAGTTTGCCAGTGCGCTAAACATTGACTTGAAAACATAAACACAGGTGCACTAGGGATGGGATAATCATTAAGAAAAATTATTGTTGGCATTTTTTTTTGAGTCACAATTGACAACACAGCACACATTGCCTTTGCGAGTATCGTTTCCCTTTCTATGATTCCAGGAGAATCCTATTTTTAAGATTTCATATCAACTCAATAAACTTCTTATGTTCTTCTAACTGAATAATCTAACACAAAATTAATTTTTATCGCGTTATTTGAGTGCAACATGCATGTAAACAATGATACGTGTATCCCTAAGGTGTACTAGACGTTTTATTCCTTGAATCATACACTTTGACTTAAGCGCCTTCGTCATTCTATAGAATGCCTGGGTAAAGTATAAAATATGAGTTTATTTCATACTTTGACTAGAATGACCAGGCATTCTATAGAATGTCTAGGCATATTATACAATGCCGAATTCAACACTTTGCCTGTAACATATATATTAAACATCCAAGAGGGTATAACGCATCCTTGCCTAACGCCGTGCCTAATATCAAACCAATCGCTCAGTTGTCCATTTACTCTCACACATGCTTTGCTGCCATTATGCATTGCTTGTATTGCTTTCAGAAGCCACCCAGTCACTCCCTATTCTTTTAGGACCTTCAAAATTTAGCTCTATTTACCTTGTCAAAAGCTTCTACCAGATCAACAAATGCGCAGAAAACATTTTTGTTTACTCTTAGTCTCTTTTCCGGGATCTTTCTCAAGCTAAATATCTGATCTGCACATGATCTCCGTGGCATAAATCCACATCGTACATCCAAGATCCTTTCCTTTGTTACTCACATGACTTTGTTTATGAGTATTTTGGTGATTATTTTTCCCATAGTACTTAAAAGGCTTATCGCTTTATAATTTTTACGGTCGTCTGGACCACCCTTCTCCTTGTAGATTGGAACAATAATCGCCTTTCTCCGTTGACTGGGAACTTCGCTATTTACAGCACACATATTCATAATTTCACACAGCCACACAAAAAAGTTTTCACCACCGAACTTGTGCATTTCAAAGGAAATACCATCCATACCAGCAGCCTTACCATTCTTCAGTTTTTCAACTACAGAAATAATGCCGTTGATACCGATTCTGCTTCTGCCACCTATATCGGCATTATCTAAAGATTCTGTGTCTGTGTCACTGTTGTCATGCTCGGCGGCTTCACCTTCATTATTTGTCAAATTTTGTTTGTTGTGCGAATGGTGAAATTTCAATAGTTTCTTCTACGTGATGAGTAAAACAAATTGGGTATGTTGTATTCTTTCTTTTAAGAGAAGCGAACTTGTTCCATATGAAATTTATTTGGATTTCACTGTTCCGAAATGGTTTTTGGTTGTTGAGAATTTCAGGACAATGTTGTTGTCCTTGCACCGGTTAAGGAAAGCTGGAGATAAGAGTAGCTTACCATGAGAAGACCCAAACTTACTGAGATTGTGAGTTTTAGTAGGGAAACTCTTGCCGTAGAGTTCTTCGATCATAGATTTGATGATTCGACGATGATCCATTACTATAAAATAAGGTGTTTCAGGATTTGAGAACTGGAAGGCAGCCCTGAGGATGTAAACTGTAACATTCACAAATCTCGGCAAAATTTTGTGTTCTGTACATTACCAAAGCCTGAAGCACAATCTTTCGAATCCCAACGAAATCTCCTCTACAAAACTTTTCTCCAGATGAAAAAGAGAAATGTTTTCTACCTGAGCTGGTACGAAAAAATTGTTTACTCCTGTAAGATAACTGGCAAACACCATGATCTATGGGTACAATGAGATGATTGATTCCTCTACAATATGATAGTTGGTAAAAGGAATCCAAAATGCTTGTACTAAAAAAATTCAGTTATTCCTTGGTGAGATGTGCATGATTTGCAATGATGATGTTTTTCAAAATGTAATCTACTTCTTGTAGATCTTTATACCTTCAAGAAACAAGAGAAGTGATCGGTCAAACAAAATAAGAATATGTAACCATTTTTTGAATAATTGAGTTCAGTAGAAACTCTCCTAGCGAATTAAGAATATGATTTTGCTCGAGAATCGTGTGAGAAGGGAGTCGTCAAGATTCCCTTCTACTATATTGTACATAAATTTATCAGTTTTAGTGACCAATAAGAGAAAAATTGCTGAAACAGATTGTCATCATATTCTTCTTTTCCATTTGATGAATAGGTTATTTGACAATGAAATAGTAATGAAAGAACAGAAAAACGATAATGATATATCACTAGACTTTCATATTTTATTCTTTTTTATTTAATCTGATATGTTCAGGATTGGCGAAGTAATAAAGATACGTTACAATGCGAAGAACTTTGTACAGGATTCGTTCGTTTTTTCCAACACGCAGAATGAGATTCTCAATTAATCATACTACATCGACTCACTAAAATATTTTCATAACGCAAGCTACATTTATCTTTAATTTAATTTAAAATTCGTTTGGTTAGCTATACAAGTGTGAAAGATTTTCGTTTAGTTATTAGATTAACAGCGAATCTTGAACTTTGAAGAGGCAGATCTTTATCGGGTTAAAGAGAACTATTATTGCCATCTTCTTAAATCAGTTTATACATAAATGAAAAACCTTTCCCATGAAGTGAGAATTTTTCCGAGGGAAGGAAATCTTTCTAGGAAAAGAAATCTGCCACTTTAAAGTGATTCTGATTGTTTTACATGGAAATTTACACAGGCTTACTCCACATTCAATCATACAATTATTAACAGCCTTTGAAGACCAACGCCAAAAAGGGAAAAGCTTTCACGAAGAAGAGATAAATGAGCCAGCATATGTCAGATATTCAAGAATTCGCAAGTGGTCCTTCAATTTTGATGAAACTTAGTGTCATCAAAGAGACAGTTGGTGCTTGGAGGATTTTTGAGATTTTCAAAATGTTCAATTTTGACAGCTTTACCCTCCATATCAAAAGACAATTAAAATTTAGTGCGATTTGAATTCAGTTCTGCATCACAAAAGAAAGATTTTCATCTTTTGAGAGAAGATGCATGAATCCCATATAAAGTCATCTTTTATTTAAAAAGAAAAAAACTTGATATGGGACGTCCTAGATCGCGAGATATCGTCATTTTAGTTGGATGATACGCTGTCAAAGATCGCCTGGCAGGTAATAATAACAACAATTATTGATATAAAAGTAAAAAAAATATATATTACTATTATTTGAATTTCAAATTGTACACTTTTATCGCTTCAACTGGAAAAAGTATATTTGGAAAGCATTGAGTTTAAAATGTTTATTCAATAACTTTATCAAATTTAGAATAACCCAAGGTTGATTGATTAGTTTTTATCCGATTTCATTCAAGAAGCAAAAATTTTCCATCGTTTCACAGATTCATTGTAACATAAATTTGAACATAAATTATCCTCAGCAGAATTATTTTTTTAGGCTCTTAGTTAAAAATCTTGAAATCCTAAAATTTTGGGCTAATCTACACTTGAAAGTTTAAAATTTTAGTAATTTCGGAATAAATATATTTATTCAAACAAACATTGATTCAAATATTTTTTGAACTATAAAATATGATGATTTTCAACCGAGAAAAATAAAATCATGCAACTTTTCCAATGTTTCAAATCAAGTCGTAGAAATATGTAGAACTAATCAACTGGTAGAGAAAATTTGGCGAAAAATTAATGATTTTTATTCCCAATCAGTTTCTTAATTGTATTCAATAAAATGAATTTAGTTTTCACTTCCTCAGCATTCATTATTAGACAAGAGAATATAACTTTCGAAGATTGAACCCAAAACTTCAAAGTTTCTCACGTTTTGAATTATGAATAAATCCAAATTTTATAATTCTGAAGTATGTTAAAAAATGATCGCCCTTTTTTCGATCCAAACCTATTTGATCCAAAATGAGAAGAGTTTGGATGCTTATAAAAAATTATTAGATTTCAAGTACCCTCGATATGAGATTGTCCCATTCGAAGCTTTGAATTGAGAAATTTTGAACTTCAAACAATCTATCGGTTTTCAATTACTTTAATTTTTTTTAGCTTTTCATGAAAAATGTTCGATTTTCATCGTTTTCATTTCAGTATGATAGAATTTGAATTACTTCTCATTTGAAAAGGATTATTTCAAGAACTTGAATCTAAATATAATGAAATTTATTATTTCAGTGTAAAATTATTTGATTTTCAGAGCTTTCAGTTTTAGTTTATTTAATTAAAATTCCTGAATAGATACTTTTCTAAAGTATTATGATTCCAAAGTCAATCCCGAATTGTTTATCTTTGACAGATAACGATTCGAACTCATTTAGTTCATAATGGAAATAATTCGAATGCTCGTTGTCCTATTTTTAAACATCGAACGTGTTGCATCTATGGTTTTATGAATTGTTTACACTCGAAATTTTAAATTATTATAATGTAAACTATTCCTATCCGAGAATCATTTCTATTAAAATTCTTCCCATTCGAAGTTGAAGTTTCTTTGAAATTCTAACTCAAAGTTAATGAATATCAAAATTCCATATTGTCAAATAATCAATAACTTCACAATTCCATGGTTAAGTCACATTTATTTTATTTTGACAATATTTCAGTCCAATATCTTCAATTTTGAAAATATGGTTGAATTTTGATATATATTGGCATTTTTTAAAGAAAACTTTCTCCACAATTCTGCCGTTTCCAATTTTGGAATAATTATAAAAAGTTAAACTGCAGAGAATGATTTCCTTATAAAAATGTATGACCATTTTTTGAAATTCCACCATATTTTAAAAATTGTTAAGAAGCGACTATGAGGAAGATTTCAATCACAGAAAAAAATTATTAAAATAAATGTTTTTAATTATATTTAAGTTTTGTCATTAAAAATTATGATTTTCAGTCAAAATATCATCAGTAATAATGTAATCTTTATTCTTGAAATCATAAATAAAACTATAGTTTTCAGATATATCTGACAGTTTACATGATAACTGGCATAAATTCCCAGCCTGGTAAACCGATCAAAACTTGTGTGTATTATTAGTTTTTATTATATGAAGTGACTAACTGCAGCTTTTTAGTAGATTCCTGTCCACCAGTATCGTTCGATATGCAAATTTTTGGAGTTTCGATTCGTTGCAATCAATGAATAAACACAGGATT
>WSXT02240973.1:0-15627 GCA_011762715.2 Neuroterus valhalla
CAATATACCTTTCCCCTCGACATCATTTCGTAGCCTCTCCGCCAGTACCATCGCGTATACTTTGTACGCTGTATTCAACAATGTGATTCCTCTATAATTTCCAATTCAGAAAAGAAAAGTACCTTTCGAAGGAAAAAACAATTTTATACCAAAAATCCATTTTCCAACAAAATATGTGAATTTTCAACGAACTTATTTAATTTTCAATTCATAAAAACAAAGTTTTATCTAAATAGTTGGATTCTGAACTAGAAAAGATCATTTCCCAGTTAGAGGAATAGATTTTCAACCAAACTGATGAATTCTTAGGTACATGATGAATCCTCAACTGAAATAAATGTATTTTATGCGAAAAAGGTGAATTTTGAACCACAAAGATTAATTTTTTACAAAAGAGGTGTATTTGCAACAAAGGAGATCATTTCTTAAAGAAATAGTTTACTTTTCAAATTTAAAAATCAATGTTCATCTAAATACTTTAGTCTTCACTAAAAACAGATGGATTAATTTTTAACAAAGTAAGTACATTTTCAATCAGAGCTGGATTTTAAGTTAAAATAGTGCACCTTCAATAGAAAAGTTCGATTTACAACACAAGACTTTAGCTTTCAACCAAATAGTTGATTTTTCAACAAAAATAGTTTAAATTCCTGATGAACAATGTAAACAAGTTTTCTATTATAATTTACAAATATTTCTCATTCTAATTATTACTCCTAGTAGTTATTTTCTGAAATTTTCTTTCTCAAGTCAGATAAACGAGGAGAAAGCAAATAAAACGTGAATACATTTTTTTTGAAAAAATTGAGAAAATAATTTTTTCTGTATTTCAGGCTATCATCAATTTGATTATCAAACTTGAATCAGCTGAAAAAAATATACAGAGCAACATAAAGTATAAATATAAATGAAAATTGTCAGAATCAGACTAGAGGAACGTTACATCCTTCAAATCTAATGATAAGATCTCTTTTATATTTTCAAAGAGAGAACGGTCATTTCTCGTATTTTAACGATACAATTTTGGATTGTCTAGGTTGAATCAAGTGATTTCCCGGTTTTTAAAATGAATTCCCAATCATTTACCGGTCCTTCCCGGTTCCCCGGGTAAATCGCCACCCTGATATCACGAATCACGTTAAGGTCACTATTGAAACCCTTCACATCTTCTTTTATTATGATAGATCATTGTGAAACTATTGATTCTTTCAACAATGTGAGTGTTCAATAAATCATTTTTTTCCCGAAATTAAGATATTTCTCAATTCTTGAGTAATATCCGCGATTTTGTGGATATGCCTAAATGTTTTTTTTTTCAAATTGCACAAGTTTTGAATCTGAATGCATAACTTCAACCAATGTCATAAATATTTCAACTTCTGGATCACATCATCGTGAAGTTGTATTTCAAATTGATCTTTATCATTTTTTGAGATGGATCGCTGCAGAGTTGAAACGAAATAACAAATGAGAAGACCGTCAAAAATTGTCGTAATTCTAAGATTAAAGTGGAGTGAAACGAGAAAGTGGCAAGGTAGATGGTAAACAAGGAGAGGGCATGGCTCAATTAATTAAATTTATTCAGCTGAGAGTACCAGAAGCATCGTCTGCCTCAATTTTATTTCTCGCGGTAAGCTTCTTGCGGTTCTTGGCATAAGTTGTTCGCGTTTTTTGCTTCAGAGTCGTATTTCTTCAAATAAATATGAGAAGTAGGCCACTCAGGCAGTTTTATAACCAGCAGTCTGGAATTCATTCCATAAAGATCGCGAGATTTTGGGATTAAGAGGGATCTCTACGGATAGATTCTAATTTTATTCTTTATACCTTGAATGGCTGTGACATTATTCTATGAAGAGAAAAAGATAGTAACTTTTGATAAAATTAGGTTTTTTCTCTGATGAAAGTAATGCATTTGGTAAAAGTACTTGCTTTTTTATTGTGTGTAGAATTCCTACTGGTTTACGTACCTGAAACAAAAAAATTCTTGATTATTTATATTTTATAACCATACCAGGTATGTTTGGATAACAAATATCAGGGTTCAAAGTTACCCAAAGAGTGCGGCTTCTTGAAGTCTTCAAGAATTAGGTTTTTTTAAAAAAAAGAAACAAGGATAAAGTCTTAACCTAAGGAGATAAACTTCCAAATTCAATATTCATTCTCCAAATCAGAAATGATTCTTCAACAAAGGAGTCCAACTGTTAACCAACTAGCTGGAAAAACAGCTATCCATGTTGGATTTCATGGACTTCAGAATAACTATTATAGAAGGAGATATCAAAGAAGTAAGAGAGATGAAAAAATCCGTGTCTCTATTATTCATAAATTGCATGGAGACAGTAGTTATTCAAAATAGTTCGATATCATTCAAGGTAATGGTTCTGGGATGGATAAGTCAATCCAGAGAGTTGGTTATTAGGTCGAGTAGAAAGGTGGGCAAAGTTCCTAAAGGACAATTCCAATTCGTTCAATTCAGAAAATAGATAAAACGCCTCTCCAATCTACTTCTTGGGCCATTGAATGCTGATCTTATTTGGGGAAAGAGATACAGAAGGGTGCCAAAAGTGGCACTGCGATACCTTAGTAATTTGGACATCTACCAAAAGAGACTGAACATCTTATGAAATCCTTTAAGAGATAAAAACATTCTATCGACCACGCTTTTGTTTGAAGAATTTCAGAACCCTTCCTTTCTGAAATATACAATCAACTTCATAGATCTACATTTTCCCTCATTTTTAGGTGCAACATCTATCACCAATATACCATTGCGTGCATCTGTCCAGACAGAGATTCTATCCACGGAATTTCTCATGCCACTTTTCTAACTCTTCATATTTTTGAAGCTATCTTTCTCTTGAGAGGATATATACATATTCTGAGCGAGGCCAGCTAATTGCGGAAAACGAGAACACATCGTCCGCGTCACGATCAATGCGACTGAAAATATCTTTAGCATGGCACCAACATAGATATCTCTATCTCCCCCCCCCCTCTTTCGCGCTTTCTCTTTCTCCCTACCTCCCTGTTGTTCTGGCGTAGTATATGTATAACGAGTGGAGTATAAATCACACATTTGATACTTGCCGTTTGCTCATTGATGCAGGTGATTAAGTGCTCGTAATATGTTTGTAATGCGATTAACTAGAGTGGTGAAAGTTTTATTCACTTACTATATTACAATAAATTGTATATTTTAAATAACATTGACTAGAGATTAATTCATGTCTACATATATCACTTGCGATTGACTTTATACTTCCTGCTTCAATATTTCTTTTACTGGCGTGCATGTATGCATAGAGTGAGGGGATATCTGTTTTCTGCCAATCTATGAATGAAATAACAATCAACTTTATATTTTCTTTTAACGCGAAAGAGCAAAGATTCTGTCGGCGGTCCCGCGACCGCTCTATATTTCTAACCTCAAATCTCAACTCTATACATTAGAAAAATCCATACTGCGGCCCTGAATATTCTTATCCTTCTCTTGAAACCACCACTGAGAAATCTCGTCCTTGTTCTTCGAACCTTTGTCATTGATGTACCTATTCTTTCCAGTCTTTCCTTAACATAATGCTTGATGCAACCATTTTCCTCAAGAGAGAAGCCCCAGATATTATCAATCCATCATATTTCCCAAATTTACCTCTTCTTCCAACATCAAAAAAATTTTCGACTTTCCTTAATACTCCCTCTATGTCAGCTATGAACATAAATTTACCTCATAACGATGGTACAGTAATGAGTTTTCCTTTGCGTTTAGTAGTATCTGAGTACAAAAGAGATTTGGAACATGATTTTCAAATACTGATGGTCTTCAAGAATTACACTCTACATCATTATAAGCATTCAGCGGTTAAGTATTCTTATCCAGTCCTAATAAACAGATTTAGTTCCCAAATGAAAGGATCGGAAGGCAAATTGAATGTGATTCATCATATTATCCAAAAATTGTATGCGCTAAAGACACATGTTTAAGTATTTTGTTGGAAATCAATTTTTTTCACATTTTTATCTTATTGATACTTTGTTTTCTTTTGTCTGGACGTTTTTTTTGGCTCAAACATTTGGCCGACCTAGTGCAATATCATGCCGATTCGGAAGCTGAGGCAAGAAGGTGCTGCTTCAGAAGAATAACCAAGATGATGCCACTTCAAAAAAATAGGCAAGAACGTGCCTATTAAGAAATACATTCTTTTTCTCGAATTCACTCTGGTAGCACTGGCGTTATCTATAGAAAATCATTACGAGGCTGATTTTCTCTCCCTCCCTTATGCTGCAAAAAGGAAAATATTTTATACAGTGGCACGCTCTTGTCTATTTTTCTAAAGTGCAGATTTATGGCTATTTTTCTGAAGCGGCACGTTCTTGCCTCATCTTCTCAATGGGCATGATATCGCGCTAGCTCGACAATTTCATTCTTCCATGTCTGGTTGAAAAATGATATTCATAGTAGATTATTCAGCCAATAATTAGTTCAAAATTATATATTTTTTTTGTTGAAAAATTCAAGTATTCAATTCAGAGTTACGGTTTTTGTGAAAAATTGACTCTACACATCCTTATCATTTAGGGTTGACAAAGTATCAGAATCCTCCGAAATTCTAGATCATTGTTTGGGTTGAACGATTGGTTAGACGTTCATATTTTCTGTTAAAAGCACAACTATTTGTCGGAGAATACGTCTTTCCGACTAAGGAATTAAAAATTTTGGATACAAGTTTTTCTCTCACCAAGTGAAAATCTTTCTTAGTTGTGAATGCACGTGGAAATAACTTTCTCTTCCTCCATTATCCTGCGGAAAATGTAAAATAATCAATAAAGTAATTAAATAATAACATGATAGAGAAAGATAACATCATTTACGGAATTTATTTTCTCAATAATGCCAGCGCTTCCGGAGTTGATATGAGTGACATAAATGCATTTCTTAATGAGCACGTTCTTGCTTATTTTTATGGAGTGGGACGCTCTTGCCTATTTCCTAGGAGTGGCACTTTCATGGCTATTTTTCTGAAGCGGCACGTTCTTTGCCTAGCTTCTGGACGCGGATGATAATGCGCTAACTCGAAAATTTAATTCTTCTATTTCTGGTTGAAAAACGATATTCGTAGCAGAAGATTCCAAAAATATTTGGTTGAAAATGATGTTTTTTTTTAAATTTCCAGTATTTAGTTGAGAGCTACAGTTTTTGGGAAAAATAAACTTTCCACATTCTTATCATTTGGGGTTTACAAAGTGTCAGAATTTTCCGAAATTCGACATAATTTTTTGGATTAAAAGTTTGGTTAGACGTTCATATTCTCTGTTAAAGGAATAAATATTCGGTGGAAAATGCGTCTTTCCGACTTAGGAATTGAACATTTTGGATGCAAGTTTTTCTCTCAGAAAGAAAAAATCTTTCTTGGTTGTGAAGACACTTGAAAGTGATTTTATTCAAAATCGGACAATTTTCGCGCATTTCCGTCGTCAACCCGGAGCGGAAACTGCACGAGTCTGTGGAGGATTTTTTGGGAGCCGCCGGACCGGAATCCGCTAAAATAGACAACTCGCGCATGTCAAATGATGAGATTCCTTCTCCATTTTCACTCTGTCATAACAGATATAAGGAGTCGATGTTTTTGGTACGATACACGGTGCGCAAACTCCCTAAACGGCGCAGTATCAATGCGCCGCGTTCGACACACACACACACACACACACACACACACCGCACCTGCTGATTGTAATTTTTTTTGAAGTAAGGGTCATGTTTGCCGTACGAAAATGCGTGAAACCGCTGACTTTGAATAAAATATCGTGTGTCATACGACGGAAAACGTTTCTCGGACACAATATTCTCTCCCTCCTTTATGCCGCGGAAAAGAAAAATAATCAGTAAAATAATTGAATAATAACATGATAGAGTAAGAGAAAATCATCTACAGGATTATTTTTCTTCGATAATGCCAGTGCTTACAAAGTTGATTCGACTGACATATATGCATTCCTGAATGGGCATGTTCTTGCCTATTTTTATAGAGTGGCACGCCCTTGCCTATTCGTCTGAAGTGTCACCTTCATGACTATTTTTCTGATGCGGCACGTTCTTGCCTCAGCTTCTAAATAGGCATGCCATTGTGCTAACTTGACAATATAATTCTTCTATTTCTGGTTGAAAAATGATACTTATGGCAGATTATTCAACAAATAATTGGTTAAAAATTATATTTATTAGTTTTAAAATGGAAGTATTAGGTTCAGAACTATAGTTTTCGTGAAAGATTGACTTTCAACATTCTCATCATTCACGGTTGACAAAGTATTAAAATCGTCCGAAATTCTACATGATTTTTTGGGTTGAATGATTGGTTAGAAATTCATATTTTCTGTTAAAAACACAATTATTTTGTGAGGAATGAAGTTATGAGGTTCGAGAGCCAGTAAAAACGTGTTTATGAAGCCGATAAGCAATACAATTTTGCAAGTGAATTATAATTCCAAAAGTTCCTCTGTCCAGTGAAATTGAGCAAGATAAAATCGCACCAAAATCAAAAAATCTCTAACCGATTTTTCGAAAATTGGGCGATTAGACTTGAGCACGTAGACAAGTAAATCATTGTCTGGAACATTTTGGGGAGGATAGGCTCGCGTGATGGTTTCGACCACTGCCTGGGAGTTTTTTTGATCCAGGAAAGCATTCTGCTGCAATCTCCTTGACCGTAAGGCGTTGAGCAAGATGTACTCGAACTGCCAATACCCCTCAGCATACAAATCCAGTCGAATAAACTTTTCAGGGGAATTCCCTGTGAGCATCAGCAACACGTTTTTTGCTTCTACACGGCACGAGCTTCCAACTTTCTAGTTGGACGAACGCTTTAAAGTCACCGCGTTTCCTTTTCGTTTTTCTTCCAAGATTTTCTCTCTGGAAAGTTTCGCTGCTGAACGTATTTTCGTTACGACTGAAGAATCTACTCAGATTGGGTTGCATTTGGCGCATCTACGACTTCTTTGAATGGAATCGATATAGTCTCTTCATTTTTGCAACCACATTTTATATTCAACTTCTTAGTTGAATTTGAACCATATGAGTTTTTTTTTTATATTCGCTTGAGAAAGCACGAGTATCCATTCAAGTAGAAAAGATCATCTTTGAATTTACAAAGATAATTTGAATGATAGCATCATCATTAGCGTAATAAAGATTTACTACTGAAACAAAAACATTTGCGATTTCATTTAAATTTAAATTTTATCTCAGTGATACACTTTTGAATCTATGGAAACAAATATCTTAGAAAAGGAGTTTAATTTTTGCACCAAAAAAAATTCAAAAAAAAAAAGATTCACATTTGATCTAAGAGCAAAGCTAAATTTGCAACAAAATAATCTAAGTTTTTACTTATTATACTTATTCGTCAATTGTAAATGCATTTCACTATATTATTATAGCCTCATCAGGACTGTAAAGATTACGAAGGTCAATACAACTTGCGCAAGATATAGAAATTATAAGGAGAGATAATGTTTTCTAAAGAAAATTGAAGTTCCATTTCAAAGATTTCTCCTAGCTATTTTTTGTAGAGGTTATGTTTGGTTTAATGAGTTTAGTTTTTGGTTTAATGAGGATGTTCGGCCAGCTGGATCAAATAAAAACAGTTATATTTTTGCATGCCAAAAGCGTTGTCAGCTTGAAAATTGGATTTCTTTTGGCATAAAAGTTTCGATAGTTTCAACCAAACCACAAGTCCTACCAAAAAATGGTTGTATGCCGCAAGAGTTTTACCCATTTTCAAACATTCCTGAACATCCATATTAATTTGAAATCATTTAAAGAAAAAGCTGCGATTCCGAACATTCAATAAGATTCGAGAATAGGATCTTCCGGAAAAAAGCTTCGTCTGCAAGTGACAGTCTGAATTTGATCAGCACGTGATAAGGGTACTTAAGCTGAGATTCCGGTTCTTCTCTTATGGAAACATTCGATGTTGCTAATAGAATCGAAATAAACTGGGAGGAAGGAGGACACTGGCTTCTAGAAATATGCCCTCGTAAAGATAGTCTCAGAGTTCCTAATGATGTTTAAGAGAGTGTTGTTAAAAGAATTAAAACGAACAAAATCACTTGACACTTCTACAGCATTGGATAGGGAGAAAATATACTGTTGTAGGCAAATTTTAATAGTGAAATTAGTGCCGTAAGATGGAGATTTTATTGAAATCATTCCGTAAAGCCAAGTAGTTTTTGATGAGGCTATTTATTAGACTTTATCGTTTTCTCACATTCTCATAAATTCTTGATCAATACTCTCCTGTTCCATCCAGAGCCACTCATTGGGAATTATATGCCCTACACATATTTGAAAATAAAGTTGCACAAAATAAATTGTTAACAATTTCTAGTTTAACAACGTTTAATTTAATCGATAGGTTTGATCAAAATGGAACTTAAAACTGTTTGGAAACGTTTTTGGGTGCCGATTGTTATAATTGTAATTATTATAAAAGTATTTGTAAACAGTCTTAGAGTATTCGTGGTTGAATTTTCAACTTTTTGGTTAAATTTTCAGCTCTTCTGTAAAACATTTTTTCTTCTTCTCAGTTGGGGACACAATTTTCCAACTAAAAATGTGACTATTCATAGTTCTGGTTGAAAATTGATAAATTTATCTGAATGATGATACTTCATGTTGACTTTCTTCTTAAAAATCCATTCTTTCGTCGTTAAAAATCTACCAGCTTACTTGATAAATACTCTTACTTGACAGTCAATTTGATTCGTTTTAGGAAATAATATTTTCACATCTAAGAATAAAGTGTCCCGTAAAAAAATCGTATTTATGGCTAGAAAATCTTACATTTTGGTGCAAATCGAAATTTTTTGTTGGATGTATATATTTCGGGAAAAAATTAAACTATTTCTGTCAAAAAATAAAAAATTTTCTTTAAAAATTAAGAAAAATTCTTTGAAATAAGAATGGTAAAAGCATCCATTCTTCTCGTAGAACATTTTGGTTGCAAACCTTTCTGGTTGCAAATTTGCCATATACTGTGTCACTGCCCCACGATTGCGGGGAAGCGTCTGACAATCATGGACAGTAGTTGCATCAGTGAGTCAGACATACTGGCCAACAGCTTGACTGCGGTCCTCGCCTTATGCAGAATGCTCGGGCGTCACGCTTAGGCCTATATGAGGACGCAATATGTCAGTATCTTGAGATAATAACAATAACAATGATAAAAATAATTATAATGATAATGATTGAATAAGTATTAATGATAACTTTTCTTGTTTTATGGAACATCAGCTTTTTGGTTGAAAATTTAACTATTTAGTTAAATGATGTTCATTGTATGTTGAAGATTCAATTTTCTTTCATTTAAATTATTAAATTCAACTACTTGGTTTGAAGCTAAATTCATTTGTGAAAAAATAATCCACTCGTTACTTTCTCATTGGAAATTGAATTTTTTGTATGGAATTGAATAATTGTATCAGATAACTCGATAAATAAAATAATAGTTTGATTTTTTTTTGCGAATCGAATTGTTAGGCGTGAGATAGTTTTTTTTTCTAATCATCTTTTTATCTTGAGCATTTACCTATTTTTTGCATAATTCATCTTTTGGGCTAAAAAATGATCATTTTTTTTTTAAACCATGTTTTTTTTTTTTGATTAGATCTTTCCGGTAGAAAAGTTGTTATGCTGTTGTTGGAGATTTCTTAAGTTTGTTTGGAAACTCAACTGCTTCGATTGAAAAATTCCTTTTTGCTAAAAATTATATTTTCGGTCAAAAGTAAATTTTTTCAAAGAAACCAACAATCTGAATGATTATTCAATTATTCATATGCAAATTCAACAATTTGGTAGAGAATCACCTTTTTTCAAATTTATCTTCTCATGTTCAAAACTCAATATTTTGTAGATGATTCATTTTGTGGGTTTAAAATTTGATCAATCCTGTTGAAAAATCATGCATTACTCTTCAAATTGATCTTTTTTGGTAAAAAATTATTTTTTTCGTTATTTAAGATTCATCATTTTGGTCAAAATTCAACTGTTCAGGACAAGAGTTTACTCCTTGTCAAAAATAATATTTTTGGTGAGATACTTACTTGATCTGTAGGGAAACTCAACAATTTGGAGGATTATTTATATAATCATTTGCAAATTTACCAATTTGGTCTTGGGTAACTGAAAATTTAAATAATTACATAAAAAAATCATCTGTTTTTTTGTGGAATTGATCTTTTCGGTGAAAAATGAATTCCGAAGGGTTCTCAGAAATTCAACGGAACCTTAAAAAAATGCCTGAGAGTTTTTAATAGATTCCAATAAATTGAGAAGATTTCGAATGATATTTGTAGTATTTGGGAATATTTCAAAGAGAATTACAATATATCCCAAAAATCTAGAATGATTTTACAAGTGTCACGAAATTCCAGGGTATTTTTGCAAATTTCAAGAAATGTTATAATCCCAAAGAGTCGTAATATTTTATAGGATTCAAAAAAACTTCAAGGAATCTCAAAGGATTTCAATAATTTGAAAGTATTACAAAAATTTTTAAATAGTCTAAGAGTATTCCAGCAGACTTCGAAAAATTAAATACAGATTCCGAAAGGTAAAAGGGATTTCCAAGGATTTTAAACATTTGCATGTATTTTAAAAAATTTCGACAAATTTCGCATAGATTTCAATAATTTCAGGAGACTCTTAAATAAATCGGAAGATCTTAATTGTTCCAGAATATTTGAGAAGCCTTAAAAGAATTCCTTGAATATTTATTAGTTGTTGAAAGATCACAGAAGATTGCAAAGAATTTTCAATAGATTTGATAGATTTTTGAATATTCCAGGGCATTTTAAAAGATTTTAAGAAATCCTGAATAGATTTAAATAATTTGAAGGCATTTTCATGATTTTAAAAAAGAGCCTCAGAAATTTCGAGGGGACTTTAAAAGAGTGAAACAAATTAGATATTGAATTTCAAAGATTCGACTAGATTAAGCAGAATCACGAAAATTCTAGAATGTCGGATAATTTAAAAGAATTTTGAAAACTTATCAATATTGAAGAATATTCGAAAATCGCTTAAGAGATTTTTGATACATTTCATTATTTGGAGAGGTTTCAAAGAATTTTCAAATATTTCAGAGCATTTCAGGAGATCTCAATGAATTTTTAATAGATTCAAGAAATTTGAAGGGATTTCTTGAAATTGCAGGACTTTACGTAGACTTCAATGAATCCTTGAGGGCTTCCGAAGGATTTCAACTTCTTTTAAGGTTTTATAAACTTGTTCAGGCTGAAAGGGATCAGAGAGTAATCTAAAACATTCCAGGGTATTACAGGGAATTCCAAAGACTTCATAGCCTTTGTAGTATTTTGGGAGATTTCCAAGGGGCTTTTTTAGTTTCAATGGGATTTTGAAGAATTCAGAGGAATCAGAAGATTCGATCGTTTCCTGAAAAATATTTTGGGAGACATTACAGTTTTGAAATTTCTTACAGGATTTATATATGACTCAGTTAAAAATTCGAGGACACGAATAAACAACATTGAAGAAATCTAAAGAACTTAGAGGAACCCTGAAGGATATCTTTGAGTAGAATTTTTTTTCCCGGGATCACATGTGCTCATGAAAGCATTCAATAAATTCTGAGACGTTTCCTTATCTTCGGTTTTTATCTCAACAAAAAAATCCTGTTCGATCAGTGAGGGGTACAATTTTGAGACGATATCGAGATCCTTCGAGAAAAATTTATTGATTAATCATGAACCACTAGAGCTGCCACAGTCTTGAACTTAGTAAGGTACGAATAAATTATTTCTTTAGGCAGTATTATTTCTATAATCATTATTTCTGAAGGTCCAAGGTTTTCTCGAAACGAAGTACGTCCATAGATGAGATGAGCAGAGGTTGAAGATGACCAAGAACTACGATTACCGACCTGTGTTTGACGTCGATTGTTACGTTTCCTGTTCACGGATCAAACGGCTATTATTGGATGGAATATTTGCCGTTTCATGTTCGAGCCCTTGACTAATGAATCCCCAAACCATGTCCAATTCCCACCCACCTAATCCTTCTCTCCGTCCCCTCATAAGCCACGAATTATTCGACATTCACGCGTTGCAAGCATGCAGTTTACTGACGTACATGAATCTGATGGTCGAAGTTGCATATCCTGGAGGCTGTCCTTGTCATTGATTACAGTGAAATATACCATTTCCTCCTGTTACATCTTGACTAGGAACCAAAGTTTCTTCATTGGATTCAACGCCTTACAAAAACTACTTGATTTCTGCAAGTTGGCATGTTGCATGGTTTGGTTCCGAAGAACGTCTAGACGACAACTCCTGACCAATTTGAACAAAAATGGATGTTTAGAAGCTGCTGAGTCCGATTTTTGAATGAGTCCGAATGCTTCGAGCATTGGTGTAGATCATTTCATGTCGTGCCAAATACTCGTAATGCAAAAGCCTTTTTCCAGAAAAAATCAATGTAAAAAGATTGCGGAATGAAGAACAACAAAATTTGAGGATGCGTGAAGAATTTTGGAAGCTTAAGTACTAGCAACA
Source organism: Neuroterus valhalla (assembly GCA_011762715.2). NCBI lineage: Eukaryota > Metazoa > Arthropoda > Insecta > Hymenoptera > Cynipidae > Neuroterus > Neuroterus valhalla. The sequence continues at coordinate 12,568 of WSXT02240973.1, forward strand.
TGTAACTTGGAATTTGGAATGCTGATGGTGAAAAAATATGCGATACGGCCGAAATGAAATACTGTATAAATGATTTCCTTGAGAAATTGTGTAAAGATCAAGCCGTGGATCATAACAACTGTGAAACATAACGAGATACGCAGTGGCCGCTATTCGTTTCTGCGACTGAGCAATAAGCAAGGTGAAGTTCCAAATGATTGTAGACAGGCGGTTCTTGTTCTAATTTATAAGGTACATGACTATTTAGGTGATTTCCACTGTGTGTGAATGAGACTCTAGATCAGTAAGGTAAACAAAAAGGACTTTTTCATCCGGGTCATAGGGAAGCGGAAGTTCGAGTAAAGACGCCATACGAATAAAAATAAGAGGATCTTTTTCGCACTTCGTGTTACGACTGGTATGAAAGGATCCCTACTCTTTAGAAATAGAAAAGGAAAGAGCTTGCACGAAAATATGCATGCTTGTGAAGGAAGCAAAGGAGACAATAAAAAAGGAGATGTTTTGTGGGAGACAATCGTTCATGTCTATGAGTCTTGAGTCATAAACCCTAAACTATAAACCATTCGCAAAAAATATTTCGCGTGGATCGTAACGATAAAAAAACTAGGGAAAAGGCGTCAAAAGGCCGTGAAACAGTCAAATCCTTTTGTTCGTCCTTCTTTGCGTGCTCTCACAATCACTCGCGTCATCTCAGCGTGCTGTCAGGATTCTTGTATCACTCGTGCATGGGTAAAGTCGTAGGTCTGATCCTTCGACCCTCGTGCTCTCAAGACCCTATCACCTTTTACGATTGGCACTTCCGTCCTTTCTCACGACCCGTGACTGATGCCAGACAAATGGGAGGTCGGAGTTGATAGCAATGATAAGCCTTTTCCCTCAGCTGTATAATTATATATTCTTAGACAAATAGCTTTCTCAGAACTCGAATTCCTTAAAAAAATACATTCACAGCCGACAGAACCTTCCTGCCTCCTTATCCGCAATAATTTCACAGAATCATTTTCGGACGATTTAGTAGATAGGGAAGTTATTAGGGAGAAGGAAACTAGTAACAATTACAGTTACAGCTACACGAGTAGAACATAGGTTCGTACAATTACTAAAACATGAATGGTTCCAAAACTTTGATGATTCAGAAAGCTGTCACTATCTGCATCAAATGAGACACGGCAGCGAAAATTCATTTGTGATTCTACACTTTTTCTTCGGAATAATTCAAATGATTTAAGTGATCAATATGATTCAGAATTCTACGTTAATTTTAACCGCGAAAAAATTTTTCCAAAAGGAAATTCGGGAAGGTGAGAGAAATTTCGTAATAAAGTATTTTTAAAAAACCATATCCGTCGCGTACGCTCAGTTGAGAATCGTCTTCGAAGGTATGTCAAAGGATATTGATATTTTCACAAATCATCAAAAGTAAAACAACATGGAATAAATAATATTTGAACTATTTTTATTCATGAGCTGGAATAAATATAATGCAGTTGACCTTCAATACTGCCAATCATTTGCATACTTTGTTAGAAAGAATACAACTTATATTTTTTTACTCCATTCACAAATGAGACAGGCATAATGAGTCCCTCATCTGTCCGCTTTTATAAATTTTAATGATTTTTTTTTTCTTTCAGAATCCTGTGATTATAAAATTTGTATTCTCTCTAACAAAGTATGTAGATAATTTGCAGTGTCGAAGGTCAACTGCATTGTATTTATTCCAGTTCCTGAAGAAAAATAGTTCGAATATTATTTATTTCATGTTGTTTTCGTTTTCATGATTTATGAAAATATCAATATCCTTCGAAATACCTTTGAAGACGATTTTCAACTGGGCGTACGCGACGGATCTGTTTTTGTTACAAATATTCTAATACAAAATTTCTCTCACCTTCCAAAATTTCATTTTGCAAAGTTTTTTTTGGGGGTTTTGGATATTTTTTGGAACACTAACAAAATTTTATGCCTGCACAATTAATGAATAATCTGGGCCAGTTGTATAACCGGTAATTTTATTACCTAAATGAGAATTTACCAGTAACTTTCCATAAAGTTCATGAATTTCCACAAATCTAATAAATTCCGACAAATTTTATAACTGACCACCATTTTCATGAATTACCACACATTTGATAAATAACCATAAATTCCATGAATTACAACGGAATTCATATATTACTACGAATTCAGTGAATTCCTACAAAATTTATGAATTACATCAAATTTCATAAATTCCCACAAATTTGATAAATTACCAAAAATTTCGCAAGTTACCTTAAATTTCATGAACTACAACCAAATTCATATATTACCACGAATTTCATGAATTACCATACATTTCATAAATTACTACACATTTCATAAATAACCATAAATTCCATGAATCACAACAACTTTTATGTATTATTACAAATCTCATGAATTCCCACATATTTTATAAATGACCACCAAATTCATTATTTTCCACACATTTTATAAACTACGACACATCTCCATGAATGTCACAAATTTTACAATATCCCCACAAATATAATATATCTCCTCAAATTTCTTGAATTACGATGAATATCATGAATAACCACGAATAAGATGAATTTCATGAATCTTTGTGAAATTCATAAACCACCATCCATTTTTTCAATTCCATTCATTTTCTTAATCTGTATAAATAAGATAAATAATTAGTTGTCGCGAGTTGAATTAAAAAAGGAGATCCATTTTTGATTTAAGGAATAACTAGTTTCTCATCAATTTCGGAAACAGATGCGCATTAAATTCTGTATTTAAATTTGCTTCGAAAAATTGAAAATTCGGGAACATTCTGAAAACTATCAGTTTCAGTCCGACATATTTAATAAACATCATCGGAATATTAGGATAAAGTATGAATGCACGGATATATAATTTGGACTCTTGCGATAAGCTCGTTAATTTTTTGATCGTGAAAAAGGCTGCGTTTAGTTTACATAAGCATTTGAAAAACGCGTTTCGATCATTCTGAACATTTTTGTGTTAATCTTAGGGGTCGTCTATAACGCAGCCGAATTTTAGGCAACTTTC